>CP139505.1:325756327-325773889 GCA_021014915.2 Artemisia tridentata subsp. tridentata
CCCATGAAGGAATAAGAACAAATCTTGCTAAAAATAACAAAACACAACAATTGCATGCATAAAGATGAACAAAAATAGAAACCCACCAGCTGTTTAATCTTTTAACGAGAGATAACGGAAGCTGTTAGATTTTCCGGCAAGTTTTAGGGTTTCGGCGATGAACGGGTTTAAGCAGTGGTTCAGATCCGGTAAATTTTATGATTTGTTTTTATAAAAGATAATTTTGGTTAACTTTTTTATAAAAAGTGAAGAGTGTGTTTGTGTGTGGTTTGATGAGAGGAAGGATGATTTGTTTTGTTGGTAAGTTTAGGGTAAAATCTTGACGGCTCTTGTTTTTGTGCTTTTTTTAATGGAAAAAGTGGGAATAATCCATTTACCGAAAAGAAGGGGTAACATGATGCTAAATGACTTAATTGCCCTTCAGAAGTGTAGTTAGTTTGGATTTAGAGCACTTGGTGCAGTGACGAGGATAGCTTACTCATTTGAGGCTCACGGAGCAAATTACTTTAACAAATCTTCATAACTAACATTTACTCATTTAGGGCCCACCACTTACAACTTTATTTTATTTATTCAAATTTTCAAATAAACTAAATTCATTTTATTAAATATAAAAATACAATACAACACAATAAAAAACATATAAATGTAAAATAACGATACGGAAAAAAGCACGATACAAAAAAAAAACGATACAAAATTTAAAACAAAAATAACAATACGATACGAAAACACAAATCATCCAACGATTCTCATGAAGCTTTTATATAGATTTGTAATTGTCGATGAGATCTGACTTCTCCTCCCACACTTGCAACACTTGTTCCCTAACCATCTTCAAGGCGACATGAAGTTGCAGATCTGTTTCATCATTTTTTAATAGAGTTTGTAGACCGACCCTGATAGCTGGATGGTCTTGAGGCAGGTCACGCAACCTTTCGACCTCTGGAGCCCGATTATGCATCTGTAGCATAATACGAGTTATCTCACCTAGCAAATTGTTAATCACCTTGAGTTCTTTTTCTTGTTCATTGCGTAATCGGGTAAGGATAGTCTTTTTCACCTCAGCTGGTTCGTTAGCCATAGTGTTTGTGCTAAAATTAGTGATACTTGTGTGAGAAAACGAAGTGTTGTTAAAGTGGCATTTATAGGGGAAACTAGCCGTTGGAGGATATTTTAAAATTCAAATTCAAACTAAAAGTAACAGCACGATATCTCTTGGAAAACTCAAAGAATAGCAATGTTTTAAAAACCGGACCGGACCGGCCGGTTCGACCGGTTCAACCGGTGTCCGGCTGGTCGGCCGGTTCTTTAAACCCCGGTTTTTTGAGGTCCCGTTTACTGTTTCGAACCGGCCGGTTTTGGCCGGTTTTTCCGGTTCGACCGGTCCGGTTCAACCGGTTTTGACCACAGTCCTCATTTATTCTAAAAATCGATTAATGTAACGGCAAGAGTTGAAAAGTGGGGGTCAATCGATAGATCGGGATGTGAATTGTAAGGATCGGTGATTATAAAGGAATGATTTGGTTTAATTGAGGTTTGATTTGGGGGGATTTGGAATTAGGGTTTGTGAGGTTTGATCGGTGATTATAAAGGTCTGTTTAAGTTAGTGAAATATGAAGCAAGAAATAGCCCAGGTGGAAGTTTTCTTGCCAATCAGAGTAATTTGTTTTCGAATAATGTAAAGATGAAATATAAAAAGTGAGTTACCGGAGATGAGGTTCAGACGGCAGAGATGGAAATGAGGAAATAAAAGATAAGTACATAAAAACCTTGCTTTTTAGAAAGTAAATCCAACTGATGAAAAGCTAAAAAGTATAAAGAACAAATACCCATTTGAAGATGACGAGCCAAAGTCCAATCATATATGCAGATTAAGTGTTGACTGGTCAAACGGTCGAACCGGCCGGTTGAACCGGTCCGACCGGTTCGACCGGTCGCGGTGGAAAATCCGGTTCGTCGAAAAATCCGGTTTTTAAAACATTGAAGAATAGTACAGTATAAAAAAATATTTGGAAAGATTCTTGGAAAACTCAAAGTCTCTCCTAAATATTTTATTTTGAGATGAAACTGTAGAGTAAAACTAAATCATACAACACCTTTAAGCATAAACACGATACGGAAAAAGATAAACACGATACGGAAAACAAATCATACAACACCGTTAAGCATTTCATTCATCCCATTTGGGGTGGTTTCTCAAAACCTCCCACACGTGAACATATTGGAAGCTTCTCCCCCCAATTACGGGTGAGATTTATTTAAAATTCAAATTCAAATTACGGGCGAGATTTATTTAAAATTCAAATTCAAATTACGGGCAGGATTTATTCAAAATTCAATTTCAAAATTCCAAATGTGCCTATAAATACACATTCACATTCACAGACTTCTCACACACACACACACACATTCAAAATAAACATTCAAAATCAAAATTCATATTCAATGTCTCGCAATGACTTCTCCCAGCAATTCCCAAGCCACCATGACTTCTCCCAACAATTCCCAAGTCACCGTGACTTCTCCCAACAATTCCCAGATGAACACGACTTCTCCCAGCAATTCCCAAGCTCCAACCTGGTTCCAAATGAACCGGTGAACACTCCACCGGAAGATATCTTTCCGGTGTTCAAACCGGAAAATAAACTGGTAAACACTCCACCGGTTGTGGAACAACAACCCAATCCACGTTTTACAAAAGATTTTGGGTAAGCTATATGACCTTCAGAACTAAATGCATCAATGACACGGGTGAACTCGAAAAATTACCTGATAAAAAGGAAGCTGAGTTAAATAAAATTGAGAAGCATAAACGGGAAAGAGAGCAGATTGAAAAAGATATGCAGTTAAAGGAAAGAGAGCTAATTGAAAGGGAAATGATGTTAAAGGAAACAAAGGTGATTGAAAAAGAGACAGACAAAGATGAACAAACATAAGAGGAAAAAGTCAATGAGGGTGCATCATCAGATGCTAGTTTGGTTTTTACGGAAAGTGATACATCTTCAGAACAGCAGGTTGAAAGCACCAGTCCAAAGTATGATTCGGATGCTGATGGTACACAAAGGAATGAAGCTGTTTGGGATACTGAGGATGATCATATCAGACCTTCATTTGACACAGAGATATTGGCTACTGTACAACATTTAAACGATAATGATAATGTTGTTGAGTTCGAAAATGTGTTTGCTCATGATCAGACACATCATGTGCATCCTGAGTCTGTTAGTGACACATATGTGGTGGAACAGAATGATAGTAATATCACTCTTGCAACTCCAGATATGGATCCTAATGGAGGTGAGCCTGCCCAGGATGGATCCTCTTATGAACAAGATCGTACCTTATTTGCTTCATTAATCAATAATTTCAAACATGAACTTGATAAGTGCAAAGAGGACAATCGCGAAGCTAAGCAAGCGAATGTCTTATTGACCAAAGAGCTTGAGAGATTTCAGGAAATGAAAAAACGTTTTGAAAATGTAACGAAAAGAAAAGCTGAACTTGAAATTGAAATCTCAAACCTTAAATCTCAAGCTCGGAAGTATGAAATGAATGGAGATTCTGTCAAACCACTTTTAAAACAAAAAGAAGCACTTGAAGTTGGTTATACAGAAGCTGTTTTTCGTGAAAAATGTTCCATTCAAAAACTGGATGAACAAATGGTACTCAAGAATAGAAAGGTTGAAGCGCTTTTAAAAGAGATTTCTGATTTAAAAAGTGAAATTCAAAGCTTCAGAAAACCACTTCAAATTTTGAGATTGTTAAAACAAAACTTGAGAATGAAAATCAAGAGTTTTTGAAACGAGCAAACGATCTTGAAGCAAAACTTCGAAAAACAGGACAGACTGTTCAAACTGTTAACATGATGCTTACTAAAGATGAGGACGTTTATAAACGAACATCCGGACTTGGTTTTGAGAATGTTGCTCATTTGAAAAATGATTTGGAAAATGAAAAACCTTGTTTGTTAAACAAAGTGCAAAAGTTGACACCTATTTTGTATAACGCTGAAAACATGGGAAAAGAGTTGTCCACTGACCTTCTGTTTGAGTCTCAAGATATCTTAAAACTAGCTTCATGAACCGCCCGATGGGCGGGTTCGCTTCATGATATTGTTTGACGAAATCTAACTGCACGTAAATAAATAATGAATAACAGCAAATATGTTAAAACAAAATAACTTGAAACACAAAGATAGTGTAAATAATAATCATTTCTGAATATATATGTCATCTACATGTATGATGACAAATACGAATCCAAGATTGTTAATGCGAGACAACAGTTCGTGAACTTATGAGTAATAAGTTGATGAATGCAATAACCGATTTCCTGCCGGTCGTACAATAATTGCATTTGTTGCCATTACATAAGTTCCTTTAGTCAGCTTAAAACAAATATAACATGCTTTTAGGAGGATATAATTACAGCAACCCTTAAGCTAAATTGGTGGAGGTCTTCTTGTTTTTTTTTAACATCACTTCATTGCTTTTAGTATAATGAATGCTAACTCACAAAATAAAAATTCTTGCTTCAACTTAAGTGCTGAAAACAAACATCGCCATCTCTTAAGTGATTTCCATACATCATCGCTTATAGGCTTTGTAATGTCCTGCAAAATGATTCAATACTGTGACTAAAAAAAATCCCATAACAGAGGTTTGGGTAGCATATTCTGAGTATACAAACTCTAAATAACATTGCAAGTATAAACTTGGAAAATATATATTAAGTTGGAGAAATAAATCACCTAATGAAAACCACATATTATTATGAGGGAAGTCACTTCATAACACCTATCCATCAACATGATCATATCCAAATAATTGTGATTTAAACATGTATAGTTAATAGGTAAAAAAATCTGAATGCACAAACATACCAATTCTCTAACACTTGAGCAGGTATCTCCACAAAATCCGCAGCAAGCTGCAATCCACTAAATTTCGCAAATCATGTATGATTGCATATATGATGGACCTATAATACATCACTGAGAAATGAAAAAAGTAAATATGGACAACAAACATTTAACCGCTTAACAAAATATATGATGGACCTATAAGACATCATTGCTAGAACCGTCTTTAAGCTTTAACCATAAGCATACCAAAAAGGTAAAAACTTAATTTTTGGACAAAATGTGCATTGACCAGACCTGTACAAACGTTACTCACTTACTCGTTGTGTAACCCTCCCAACCTACAATTTATGCCACCTCTAGTTCCAACTTATGCATCAGAAAAATGTAGAAGAAAAGAGAATGAATAATACATCATATTTGGAGATACAATTAGCGTTATGCTAAAGCAATGTCTTGACAGTTGAATTGTCCTCGGCCCTGAGTGAGTGCCATACAGAAAGATGCAATGGAGTCATTCCGTTCTGCATTAAGATAAACAATTAGATATTTATCAAGTTTAAACTACATGACCTCATGAGAGATATAAACTTTTACAGTTTTGTTGATGTGATGATCAAGAAAAAGGAGAAATGAACACATACATTTGCTTTGACTTCGGTAGAAGCACCATGACTAAGAAGCTCAGAAGCTTCATTACAACCATTATTCGCAGCCATGTGCAATGGTTGCGAATCCAAGATTGTTAATGCGAGACAACAGTTCGTGAACTTATGAGTAATAAGTTGATGAATGCAATAACCGATTTCCTGTCGGTCGTACAATAATTGCATTCCTTGCCATTACATAAGTTCCTTTAGTCAGCTTAAAACAAATATAACATGCTTTTAGGAGGATATAATTACAGCAACCCTTAAGCTAAATTGGTGGAGGTCTTCTTGTTTTTTTTTAACATCACTTCATTGCTTTTAGTATAATGAATGCTAACTCACAAAATAAAAATTCTTGCTTCAACTTAAGTGCTGAAAACAAACATCGCCATCTCTTAAGTGATTTCCATACATCATCGCTTATAGGCTTTGTAATGTCCTGCAAAATGATTCAATACTGTGACTAAAAAAATCCCATAACAGAGGTTTGGGTAGCATATGCTGAGTATACAAACTCTAAATAACATTGCAAGTATAAACTTGGAAAATATATATTAAGTTGGAGAAATAAATCACCTAATGAAAACCACATATTATTATGAGGGAAGTCACTTCATAACACCTATCCATCAACATGATCATATCCAAATAATTGTGATTAAAACATGCATAGTTAATAGGTAAAAAAATCTGAATGCACAAACATACCAATTCTCTAACACTTGAGCAGGTATCTCCACAAAATCCGCATCAAGCCGCAATCCACTAAATTTCGCAAATCATGTATGATTGCATATATGATGGACCTATAATACATCACTGAGAAATGAAAAAAGTAAATATGGACAACAAACATTTAACCGCTTAACAAAATATATGATGGACCTATAAGACATCATTGCTAGAACCGTCTTTAAGCTTTAACCATAAGCATACCAAAAAGGTAAAAACTTAATTTTTGGACAAAATGTGCATTGACCAGACCTGTACAAACGTTACTCACTTACTCGTTGTGTAACCCTCCCAACCTACAATTTATGCCACCTCTAGTTCCAACTTATGCATCAGAAAAATGTAGAAGAAAAGAGAATGAATAATACATCATATTTGGAGATACAATTAGCGTTATGCTCAAGCAATGTCTTGACAGTTGAACTGTCCTCGACCCTGAGTGAGTGCCATACAGAAAGATGCAAAGGAGTCATTCCGTTCTGTATTAAGATAAACAATTAGATATTTATCAAGTTTGAACTACATGACCTCATGAGAGATATAAACTTTCACAGTTTTGTTGATGTGATGATCAAGAAAAAGGAGAAATGAACACATACATTTGCTTTGACTTCGGTAGAAGCACCATGACTAAGAAGCCCGGAAGCTTCATTACAACCATTCTTCGCTTCATAATATTGTTTGACAAAATCTAATTGTACGTAAATAAATAATGAATAACGACAAATATGTAATACAAAAGTTTCGAACAAAAAGGAAGTGTTCATGTATTATATGTAAAAACAACAATAAAAAATATGAGAACAAATAAATTTTATAGTGCTTATTCATATACATAAAAATAATGCTATGCATATTTGTACTTCAGCAAAAGTTTCTTGTGGGCTTTGCATCCATATTAGTGCTTTATCACCATTGCACCACATTCACGGGCCATAGTTGTACGCACCACTTCCATTAAGGGCTCCAATAGACTTGCAACTATATCTTATTTACCTGTCCCACTTAACATAGAATGAATGAGTCCACCTAAAAGGAATGCAAAAAAGCAACAAAGAAAAGGCAATGACATATGTTCAAATACATATCTCAATTCTGAAACGACCCGATACTTCCAATGATAGTAAGAATAACCTAACTTGGCACTTATCCAATTTACTATACAGTTTTATATTGCCTAAGATGCTTATGTTAAACGGGAAACTGAAACATTTGTATGAATCATGTAGAACTAAAGATAAAGCGCTTATCCAGTTACCTTCAAATTTGGATTTCCCATCTTTCTGCTAATTACTTTTCAGAAAATGTATTAACACCTCCTCCTTCATCAATATCATGTAGACCCAATGATAAAGCAGCTGCATGAAATAAGCAATGTCAGAAATAAGCAAACCATAAATTACAAACGGAAAGAAACTCCAAAATCTAAGATTCGTAAAACAATGCCGAAAAATAATCATGCGAAACTATATAATAACCACAAATGCTTGTTAATTTATAGTATTTGTGACTTGATTAAAAACTATAATAGAATGTTAGTGGTATATCACAGAAAGTTTACTTTGCATGTTTTCTGTTGGCGTGTTTATAATGGTCACAAATAACCATTATTAAGAGAGGTCCAAACATGCTTAGGCCATTTTCTTTGGATTGTCAACAAATACGTAATCAGCCTGGCACACATTAATTATATTATCTTTATAAGAATAGTGTTTCTATTAAAGGAGAACGCTAGTGCCACTTGCCCAAAGAGTATAACATACACCTATATCGAACCATCAATTTCAAATAACATATTACCTTATTGTGGGCTGCAGAAATCTATTCATATAAATAATATAATCTTGTTTTCCATAATCCGTATTTATATCATAAAAAGCATTAGTTGATACAAATTTATTTACACTTGGCTTTGTTTCTCATATTCATGTCGAACTTCAGGAACGTTCACCATCACTTCCAATTCATGATCAAGCCAACGCTGCAATGACTTCCCATTGCTGTGCAATAAAAAACTTGACTTTATAATAATACAAAAATGTCTGATGATACTTAAATTATATTAGTCTCGATATTTACTTGTACATTGGCTCTGTTCCCATTGGTAGTTACTGTGTTGTCACAGTATCACTTGCGGGCCTCAAGCAATTCTTTGAGCCTCTTGGTCACCATTGCAACCTCTTCTGTCTTTCTTTGAAGAACCTAAAAGAAAGTTTCAATATACAGATCAGTCATTGAAACTTTATGAGGTTACATAACAGCTCTGGTAAAAAAAAAACTAACCATTTTCTGGCGTTGATTAAGAGATTGCATGTGATATGAGAGAAGCGTCACCTTTTAGCATCTAAAATCAGGTCCTCGTCCATCTTCATACCAACTTTCTCGTTGCAAAGGTCATTCAAAATAAATCCACTTCAATATCAAATAAAAATACAAATACTGGTAACTTTCAATAGAATATCTAAATATAAACTTCAACAGCAAAAAAGCTATTTCGCAAATGTGTAATACAATTAACCACAAATTTGAAGTGTAAGGTCTAGCTTATTTTTGCTTTATAAAGTACATTCGTTCAGGATCATAAGGATTTACCTCTTAAAGTTTATGGTTGATTTTACCACTATACAATTTGTCTTGGCTTCAGTTTTAGTATTGTCCAGTTATAACATTTTCTTATTTGCCAATAATCATGAAATAAATATAAAAGACTTAAATTAAAGATAAGTATATGCAAAAAATTAAATAACATTACAGTTGCACGCAAATCAATAGGTAATGTTGATGAATAAATTCAGCAACTTTGGTTTTTAAACTGACGCCAAAATGGGTAACTTTTGGTGCGGGTTGGATAAGATTGGGTTGACCCGAAACACTTCATGTCTTGACTTACTGTAGAAATATAGTGTCATAAACTGCTCATTTTGGCAAAACGGTTTATTTGCAAAACAAAAGTCAAGATGGATAAAAGGTTTGCCCATTATAGAGTGTACAAATTATGAAAGTTTTTTTTTATTTTGTTTAGTAATTACACATATACTCAGAGATCGTGAGAAGTTCGTACCCATGCATCGACCACTAATAGCCCCATCCCACATTAATAAGATCGTGAGAAGTCAAGTGGGCCGCTCATTCGACAATTTCCACTACGGTTTTAAGTTAAATATGAAGTTATTTAACCGGCAAAATATATAGAAAAAAAGAACTTAGAGGTACCTATTATGGAGTTAGAGGGTATTTTCCAGTAGCCCTTCGTTCACTATACACAAATTTTTTTCCAGCAAAGTTATCCTCTCGGTATTTCTTCGGTACTCGGGAATGCTTTTGACAATTCGTACATCATACCGCAGCGACTTGATAAAATGATCAACATCATATATACCTTGGAAACCACTATACATGTGCACAAATCATGTTTGAATATCGAGCTATGGTACTCATATATGTATACATGACCAGTAGTCAAACATTTTGATAAAACTATATACAGATACGTGTTGTCAAGTCAATAAGAATTTGTATCCAGCTCTGGAAGCACAAGGGTGGCATTCATAATTCGTGCAGCAAGAGCCACATAACAAATCTACATAAAATGAAAAACATATCTACCACATATCATGATCAACCATGATTTCCTTATATATGTAAAGAAAATGTGCATTCTTATAATTCAATTGATGTCTCGCGAAGCTTTTAGTAAGACCGTGGAGTTCTTTTATTCGAAACCAACGTCATTCAGCAAAAGGTTACCAAGAAAATGAAAAAGAAATAAAAATTAAAATGCACTCACCTTAACACAAACGATCCAGTCTAAATTTATATTTTCGGTCAAGTTTTGTATCCATTTCTTGTTAGTTGTTCGCATTAGGAAAACATGTTCGGCTGCAAGCCATAAAATCTATAAAGTTCTGCATAAAAACTGAGTCAGCAAAATTCTAATGGCTAGACATGAGACCTTAAATAAAATTTATATAGAATCATTTCTACCTCGTCAAAGACAGATCGATGGCTTCCATTTGAGACAACAACTGTTGTCTTTGGATCATCGCAAAGCTTCTATAAAGGCTCTTTAACTCAGGGTGCACGTTCAACTCCATTTCTTTGAACTGATCAATCCTTCTTTCAACATTCATTGGTTGTTTTTGTTGAATTTAACCCCTGTAAGGTGCTAATAAGTTTTTAGAAAACAAAGATGTCGTAAGACGCAAAAATTGGCTAATCCAAACACCCCCTTCCATTAACCATTAAACAACGCTATAGTAAATCAATGAGACCGTTGGGCAGGTCATGCAATTCAGATATACTGTATGATGAAATTTCTTTAATGCAAAGCTACGAACTTTGTAACAGAAAACTTTGTCGTAAGAACGTCTATGTAGTGCAGCACAATAAAAAAACTATTATTCAAATAGACACGCGAAAACAACATGCAACACCAATTTTGCACTAACAAATATTAAGACCCCTAAAATCATCAACTAATAAAAACCCAATACAATATTTGAAAAATAAATAGTACAAAAATTATGATGTATACAAATATATGAAAGAGCATACATGCAACTTGATCCCCTGACAATCACAATCTGAATCCCAATTTGTCACCATTTAATGTTCATCATGGCCCTGGAAAAGTTTTTATAATCAAATTAATGGTCCTGCAAAAAGTAACAATCAAACCCACGAAATCCACTTGTGACGGAAATTATGAATGATAAGACTTGGATAAGTAATATACCTTTAATCGTGAATTGTTGCCGTGATTTTTAGTGTGTGTGTTTTGAATTTGATAATGGCGACATATTTGGTGATTTGGTTTAGGTTGAATTAGGAAACCAAATGATACGCTCCTCTCATTAATTTTGTATGTTAATTTAATTAGGATCCCTAAATTGTAGCCAAAATCAGTTTTGAAAATATGTAACTGATTTATGGATTCGAATTTAAGCATCTATATTTTGTTTTCAAATATTTCAACACAAACACTCAAGTGCTCTAGTGGTTGAGTGTTTGAGTGTTTGTTGTTTGTTGTTTGTTCAACAGGTCTCGGGTTCGAGTCCCATGAGTTGCATATTTTTTAAAAAATTTCCAATTTATGCATGAAAAGTGTGTGCCATGTAGGCAATGAGGTGGAATTGAGGTGGCATTTCTATGCTTATGTGTTGCTGTCATGTTAGGCTATTATATAGTGTAGGATGTGAAGATGAAAAAAGTTTGAAAGTAAACCAAAGAAAAACCGCATTCTCATACCACGACTTTGAGTATGGTTGTACTCAAGTGACAAATATACAGAAAGAACCTTTTAAAAGGAAAGACACAAATGTGAAAAGATATTTCAAAGAAGCTCAACTTCCTACTTATGATGCTAAGTTATGGCAAAATAAAGTAAGAAAACAGTTTTGTAATCTTAAACATCAAATTGAGCAAACGTTAAAAGTCATTTGTGTTAAGCAACAATACACCATTAATGATTACACTAATCCTCTTTCATCGGATTTACGCCTAAAAATAGAAGTTAGTAAGATTTTAAAAGATGAGATTGAACCTCGTGTGAAAAATATCAACTTAAGTTTTGATCACTTTGAAAAGTATCTTGTCACTGAAATGAGAGAAGATTTAAAGTACATTCATTCTCTTGAAGACGAATTTGATGAAAAATGCTTAATACTTTATATTCAAAAAGAATTTTTCACAAATCAAATAGAGTCATTCAAGTCAGTGTCTGTCAGCCATGAGTATGAGAATGTGAATTTTGAACAAACATCCTCTTTGAAATCTGAAAATCTTTGTCTCAAAAGAAAAATAAACGAACTTTTAAAAGAAGCACTTGATGTCAAAGAAGAAATTGTCAAAAAGAACTGCTCAGTTTGAGAAAGATCTTGCAAAACTTGAAGCACAAAGTATCTCTTTCCAACTCAAACTACATGAGAAAAATGTGAAAATGTCTTCCAAAAACCCTTTGACATCAGTGCTTAAAGGAAAAGAAAAGATTTTTGAAGAAAAATGTGATGATGCCAACATCAAGTTTGATTTTGACGAACTTGATACAAAAAATATTGAGTTGAAACATGCTGTGGCATCATTACAAAAAGAAAATGAGCATTTGAAACAGACTAACAAAAACTTGATTGATTCAATCAAACGATCAAGAGTTCAGAATCAAATTTCAAACAAATCTGACTCTCAGATCACAACAAATCATCTTTTTGAAAAAGAAAATTTTGTGCTTCAAAAGAAAATTGTTGAATTGGAAAAGACGATTGCACAACAAACCAAGGATTTTGGTGATGCAAAAAATGATTTTTCAATCAAAACAGACAAATATGAAAAATATTTTGCACATCTTGAAAATCAAAATACTTCATTACATGAAAAACTGGCATCATCAGATCATCTTTCTCTTCAAAAAGAATACAATGAATTGAGGACTTCATACAATGCCTTAAAAGTAAAGTTTGATGTTCTTAACCGGTCAAAAGAAAAATCCCATGTTTCAAACAAGTCAACACCAAAAGTAAGTGTTTCAGAGAAGGTTTACACGGGTGAATCTTCAAAACCATTTTCAAAAAGGGTTTCTCAATTTACCACATATTCTTTGCAAAAAGGAAGGCAGTTTTCATAGAAAACTAATCTTTCTGAAACATTTACTCCTCAAAAGGTTTCAAATGCAAGAGCTCATAAAGAAAAAAATCAAGTTTTTCAAACTCCATACTCTAGTTTTACACCGGTAAAGCAAGTGTGGAAACCAAAGCGAAGTCGTTCAAAACCTTTGAAATATTCAAACTCCGAAATGCTTCCGCTACAACAAAAGAATGGCTCTGCTTTGAAAACTCGAAATTCCGGAAGGTTTCCATTCATCTCAAAAACGAATTTTCGTAATGAAACACCGAGTTTCAACAATGGATGAAAAACTTCTTCTTCAAATTTTAAAACTCCAAGAGAGACACCGGGTTTCTCAAACAATTTTCAAAAGAAAAAGAGTTTTAAATCACTGTTGATTCCACGAGTGTTATTTCAAAATGAAACACCGGTTTTCAGTCCTCGTTGGAATTCAACTTCTATGTATCGGATTGACGCAACTTACAAATGGATTTCAAAATATGGTAAAACCGTTGGTGCCGTGCTTAAATGGGTTCCAAAGGTTGTTGTCTTATCTGATCTCTTAATGGCTTCTGGACACATCTGTTCAGGACCTGCGCTTCAAAGAAAGGAAAGTGCTTAATCAAAAACAAAGTTTTTAAATATTTTTCGTGCACTTATCCTAAAAAAATAATGGCTCATGTACACATAACAGTGCATAACCCGATTTTCAAAGAAAGGACCCTGTTGTACGTTTTACTGCAACAATCCTAACAGATAAGAAGTTCTCACGCAAAGCTTATCAAAAACTTCTTAATATTGAGCAAAATTTATTCAAGATTTTTCAAAAGGTTTTTTCAAAACTTTTCAAAATTTTGCTCAAGATTTTTTCAAAACGTTATACTCTGAAATACTCATTAAACTGTTTTAGTTACCTTGAAGCAAAATTTATTCAAGAATTTTTCAAACCGACATTTCTAAATCTTTCAGAATTTTGCTTCAAGAAGACTCCTTCGCTCAAACTTTAAAAAGGTGAATATTCTCAAAAACATATATGTTTTGAGGGGGAGTATTTCAAAAACAAATATGTTCCACAAGCTCATGCAAATCCGTTTCTCCCTATTAGCTTTTCAAAAACAAATATTGTAATCAATCGGTATCAAAAATACCATCGAAATGCTATTTTTGAGGAGGAAAAATATGATTAAAATGTGATCGTTTTGAATCTCAAAAGAGCTCGACTCAGATATAACCATCGAATTGACGAAGCTTAAATTTCAGTGATCGAAAAGACTTTTCCTGGACGGGTAATAATTTCAAGCTAGTCTAACTAGTGATGTAAGCGTGTCTCGAATAGGACTTGTCCAAGTAGAGTGTACCGTCTCGAGTGCAAACTCTACCCAACATGTGCAAATTTATCTTAAAAACATATAAGCACATGTGAAGGGGGAGTATTTCTGAAAAGACAAACTCTCAAAGTGGTAACAAAAATGTGTTTTATAATCATAAACACTTTGAGAGATTTTTACAAAAGGTTTTAAGGCTATGAACAAACCTAGGATAATCATGGAGTAATAAGGTGATTATGGTTAGGTTTATGTCCTATGATCCGCCAGAGCCGGAGGGATCTACCCAAGGACAATTCCAATAGATTAGAATTAGAAGTCCTTAGGTATGATTGAAAAAAGGAGTAAAATGATGAAAGGAGAAAGAAGTGGTTGAAGAATTAAAAAGAAAAGTTAAATGAAAGGGTGAAAAGAAATAGCCTCCATGAAAACTTAGGGCGAAACTGGGTCAATACATCTGTTACTGGTTGTCACAAGATGACACTGGTATTAAAGACAAGACGTCATGGACCCAGTGACGCAGTGCACAACCCCTCCTAGCCACTCAGGTATCTCTTAAAAGGTATTTGTTTCATTTCTCACGGAGAACCTTGCATAATCTATCGGCCTCTCACTCCGAGATGTGTTGGTATTGAAAAGGTGGCACTTTGCTCCATGCCTCCGTCTACTAAAACCAAAACGCACTTATTGAGTCTAGAGCCATGAGATTCATTAAAAAGATCTCATAGGACACACTTTCCAAAATATACACTTGTGTTCGCCAAAAAGAACACAATTTGTAAGAGTCTTTTATGAGATCTACGGATCTTGCCTTATCTATCATGATGGTTATTTGCTTCAAATGGTCTACAGTCGTGGAGTGATACTTCAGTATACTTCAGCGGCTCACCTTAATTGTGGGTATACTTCGGTATATCTGTTGTAAGCCTTCTTGAGGGTATCCAATTCAGGAACAACCTTTGTAAGGATTAAAGAGAGTTTTCACACTATGTTGTTAATTCTCTCGAAGTTTGAGCCTGTAAGTGCTGGAAATCCCACCAAGGATATTCCTTTCACGAATCGAGTCCTTAAGACGTGGGTCGTTACATAGATTTATCCAATGTAATGATAATTGTCCCTAACAGGACTTGGACGGCTGATGTGCCTAACCAAGGTGAATGGAATCGAGACATTCATCAGTATAACAATCGTAGTGGTCTATTCTCTAAGAAAAGTCCACCATGATCGATTGGTATTTTCAACTAACATTAATTATGCAGGTACTGATGATAGTCCCTTGAAGGAAAAGCCGTTTACCATCATATTATTCATCAACAATCTTCAACTCCCCATGCTTATACTAATATCCTCATCAATGATCAAGTCATAATGCTCAAGACAAAGTTTCACTTCAAAGTCAAGAATCAAAATTTCAAAGATCAAGTTCAAAAAGCAATGAGGAATACATTAGTATGAAGATCAAAGCTTTACAAGAAGTATGAGCATGTTAGAGAAGATGTAAAGACAAGACAATTGAAGATTTTGATCTAAGGCAAGATAAAGACTGGAGATTATACTAAATATCACAAAGTATGGTTGGAACATAGGAACTAGCAAAACTATTACACAACAAGACTCAAAGTGCAAGACAACAAGCTTCAAAGATCAAAGATCAAGGTCACAAAAGAGAGATCTCAATGATCACCCCTTAGGGGGAGATTGTTAGCATTAGAAGTGTTGATCATTTATGTAATCAAAGAGAGATCTCAATGATCGCCCCTTAGGGAGAGATTGTTAAAAATAGAAGTGACGATCATTATTGAGTCAACAAGTATTGTAATAGGTTCATATGTAATAGTTAGTTAAAGTGCTAGTCCATTAAGTAAATGTAAAACCTTAAAGGCTTGGCCCAACATGAGGTACAAGAGAAGGCACATATGGCCTAGTGTGAGAAGTATATAAACCCCTCCTAAGCTTGTTAGGAGGGTGTGGGAGTTCATTAATCAAAGCTTATATTACACATAGTTCTCTCCACCTCTCTCTACCTCTTTATCTCTCTATATTCTCTCTCTCTCTCTCTCTCTCTCCTCTCTCTCTCTCTCTCTCTCTCTAAATTATATATGTATGAAGTGATAATAATGGGTCATATCACTACTGATGCTGATTTCTCTGAGGATGAAGTAGATCTAAACAACATGCCTAACACCTATCAAGCTCCTACAACTCCAAATACAAGAATTCACAAAGATCATTCACTTGATCTTGTGATTGGTGATGTACATTCTGGTGTAAAGACAAGAAAAATGACAATGACACAACCTACAGATGAACAAGGTTTCCTTACTGTTGTGTATGAAGGGAAAACACATGAAGACCTTCATACTTGTTTATTTGCTTGTTTCTTATCTCAGGAAGAACCCAAGAAAATTGCCAAAGCTCTAAGTGACCCATCCTGGGTAGAAGCAATGCAAGAGGAGCTTTTACAGTTTAAGCTTCAAAAGGCATGAGTTCTAGTAGATTTTCCTAAGGGAAAGTGGGCAATTGGTATAAAATGGGTGTTTAGGAACAAGAAAGATGAGAGAGGCATTGTCATTAGGAATAAAGCAAGGTTGGTTGCACAAGGTTATACTTAAGAAGAAGGTATAGACTATGATGAGGTTTTTGCCCCTGTAGCAAGAATTGAGGCAATAAGGATGTTCTTAGCTTATGCTTCTTTTATGGGATTCATGGTGTATCAGATGGATGTGAAGAGTGCTTTCCTTTATGGTACAATTGAGGAAGAAGTTTATGTTACTCAACCACCAGGGTTTGAAGATCCTGACTATCCAAATAAAGTCTACAAGGTGGTGAAAGATCTCTATGGTTTGCATCAAGCTCCAAGAGCCTGGTATGAAACCTTAGCCACATACTTATTGGACAATGAGTTTCACAGTGGAAAGATAGACAAGACATTGTTTATCAAGAGGCAAAAAGGGGATATTTTGCTTGTCCAGATCTATGTTGATGACATTATTTTTGGCTCTACAAAGAAGGAGATGTTTACTGAGTTTGAGAAACTGATGCATAACAAGTTTCAAATGGGCTCCATGGGAGAACTTAATTTCTTTTTAGGGTTGCAAGTCAAGCAGAAGGAAGATGGTATATTTATCAGTCAGGATAAATATGTAGCTGACATTTTGAAGAAATTTGGGTACACAGATGTAAAGACAGCTAGCACCCCAATGGATCTAGACAAGCCTTTGCTCAAAGACTTAGATGGTGATGATGTTGATATTCATCTCTACAGATCAATGATTGGATCATTGATGTATCCTACATCATCTAGACCATACATTATGTTTGCAGTATGTGCATGTGCAAGGTTTCAAGTTACACCTAAGGTTTCACACTTACATGCTGTGAAAAGGATCTTTAG
>CP139505.1:325773912-325927824 GCA_021014915.2 Artemisia tridentata subsp. tridentata
GATCATACATATACGATTTAAAATTGTACCCTACTCATTTAATACAGTTTCACAATAGTCTTAGTTCAAGTAGATTGTTTAGTTACCCCACCTGTATGTTTTTTTTGATAAGGAACTTTTGTAAGCTAAAACCCTCCTCACTTCCATGCACATATCTTGGCCTCTCGGGCTTCCTATTGATGCTAACGTAAACAAAGGTAATACTTAGAAACCCATTATTGAGAAATTTCATAAGATACTCACCTCTTAGAAATTTGTTTGGATGCATGTAAAAAATGCGTAGGAGTATTGTGTTTTTGTATTGTTTTTTAAATTTCGTATTGTGATGTCTATTTTTATTTAAATGAACGGAAATTTATTTTCGAGTACGAAGAACCAAAGTAGAATACGAACTTTTATTCATTACACTAGCAAAGCAGAATACGACATTGAAATTATTAAAAAAAAAAAAAAAAAAAAAAAAAAAACACCTACGATACAGAAAATAAATCACACAAGTTCTTCAGCCATAGATTAATTTGAATACTCTCCGGATTCTAAATCATAATCAGGATACTCCCCAAATTCCAACCTGAATAACTCATCATGAGCTTGTTCAACCTTAATTCTCTCATCCCACTCTTTTTAGCCCTTACTTGTTCTTACAACTCATCATGAGCTTGTTCAACCTTAATTCTCTCATCCCACTCTTTTTTAGCCCTTGCTTGTTCTTACAATGTTTCTCTTAATGCCTCTTCATCCAGAAGAAGTTGCTCTTCTTGTTCCTCAGTAAGAAATCCATCGGCATTTTCATAACTTTGAGTTTCATATTCATCACCTATCTCATGTTCATCAACTGATTCCTCTACCATTGGAAATGAAAAATGGGAGACATGGATTGATGTGTATGTTGTTGTGATGATGAACCGTAGTCAGGGTTTGATGGGGGATTATTTCCGGGAGTGTTTTCGGGTGTCGGGGGATTTTTTCCAAGAGTGTTTTCTTGAGACATTTTTGTATAAAATGATTAAAGAGTGTTGTGAGTTGGTGTTTAGAAATTGATGAATTTAATGGGTATTTATAAGTAAAAAAATTTTGAAAGAAAAAAAAAATGAAGGTCGCCCTTGCTGTGGCAAAAAATCGCCTGTAGGTCGCCGAAAAGAAAAGCTGATGTGACGGGTAAAATAATGGTCGCTGCTGGTCACTACTGTGCCCAGCCTAAGATCGACATTCTGGTAGTTTAAAAAAAAGTTGATAATAAAGAAATGAAGCACATTTTTTTTCTTCCAATTATTGTTTAAGTAACATTTAAAGGCTATCAAAACGTCTACAATACATCAATTTATTTAAAAGCTTTTATCATACAAAAGTTATTCATCAAATACATCTCAAATGTAAAAGTTATTGTAAAACTTTTTTGTTACCTTTTTATATAAAAATATCTGTTTAGTGTGAGACGACAAACATGCTCAAGTAACCGTCTGTCTTTTTTTTTCAATGAAAAAACTATTCAGTGATAAATTTAGGGCCCGTTTGGTTTGTAGACGGGTTTAGGATTAAGATTTGGATTTGGGTTTAGATTTGGATTTTGATTTGATTTGGATTTAATATAGTTTTTTAATTAAATGAGGAGAGAGAAAAATATAATAAAATAATATATTATATATATTATAAATAAATATAATTTATAGATTTAAAAATATTATTATAGACTTTATAGTTAAATGACAATAAAATAAAATATGATTGGTTGAGCTAATAATTAGACTCACTTAAAATGAATGCTATGATAAAAGTTGACATGGTACATGAGATTAGCACAAAGAAAAAAGTTGGGGCTCATGACTCATCCCCATTTATGGGACCTACAAAACCAAACCAAACAACAACTCTTTTCCATCGACCCCAAATCCTACCCTATCCCCCCAAAACCAAATGGGCCCTTAAGGAAAAAATGTCATTCATGTACTTCTAAGAGAAAATCTTAATCACAAATTGTATTCCTATTAATCTCTCGATCTTCACAAGCAAACTCGTGGTGGTTTCTTGTAAAGATTCCAAGCTTTTAGTCAACAATAAATTGTTGGGTTTATTGTGAGCCTAGAACAGGGTTAAGATAATCAATCGCTACCTAATTACCAATGAATGGTTACAGGATATCACTTGTAATCGTGTAATCACTTTCAAAAGTAAACTATTCGACCCTATTGCCTGGGTATCACGAATATCTACTTGGGATAAGACCAAATGTATGTTATTGAATTACGCACAAATCAATAATTCTTACGGTATTGGGACTCATAACCCGTGGAAGACGGTATTAGGAGTTACTTTTAATCGGCCCATTTATCGTCTCATAATTATCCCCATTATAGCTAATAGTGGTTACACGACCAATTAAACGTGGTCATAAAATTCAGTTATAACTGCCACTTGAATATGTCAAATCCGTTACAAGTTAACTTCTAGCAGAGTTACGGTTCACCAATTAGAAACACTCATCAGCATGTTCGCTTAAGAACTAACCTGTTGATGGTTTCAGTCTCTGATGGATACCTCTCTCTGATGGGCATTCACTCTTTGATGAGAATTTCTCCCTGATGAGATAACTCACTGAAGGATTAAACATTCTGATGAGTACATCAGAAACTCAAGTTTCTGATGAGTCCATCAGAAACATAAAACCACTTATAAAAGTCAGGGTAGTCAGGGACATGGTAGGTGTACACTCCATACCTCCAAACCCATTAACAGGTGTGAACTGATCCCTCAAGTGCACTAAATTTTCTAACATATATGAATATAAAATCACAAAACAAAAAAATCGTCGTAATTGGTCAATTGTTATTTGTGACAACTGGTAATTTTCCCAACTAATTAATAATAATTAATTACCTGATTATGTATGTTAATTATTTGCTGACCTTTAAAAATGAGATGTTATCTCAAAATGATTAGTTGTTACTCTATAATAACCTAAAAACATTTATATGTGATATATTGATCTGGAACGAGCTCACACGTGTACCCCAGAATTCCTTAAATACACTGATGATGTACCCTCTGAACGGGTCGAAGGACTCCCATTCGAGCCTGCGCGAAGCCCTCTCTTCGGAGGCCCAGGTTAATCTACTAAAATGTTTCATTGGCGTAAAATCATTCATCTATGAAGTGGTTACCATGTGGGAATCCGCCAGTCGAAGCCTTAAGCCCTTCGGGGTATCTCCTACGAAGGAACTACAACGGAGAGCCACCTTGACCTGGTCATACCCACGTTCCCTCTTTCCTTAGGCTTTCCCGCCAAGGTAGAGATCGTGGGCCACAAAGCCCTAGCGGTTACCATTTGTAACACCCCGACCCGACAAGGGTAAAGATGTCACAGTAATGGTTTCATATCAGAACAAACACAAGCATATGACATAAATAATACAATTGAATTTCAATGGTTACAATGGAAAATTCGAAACTACAAAGTTATAATACAATAATTTCTAACTCTAAATATAAATTCTTCTAGTCATCCTCAATAGCTAGTAAGGTCTTCTAAGTCCAAGGTACTCTCCACTCATACTCAGCCTCTAAACTAAAACCTGCCGCAGGAAAAGAAATGCGGCTGAGCTACGAAAGCTCAGTGAACAGATATAAAGGTAACAAGCCGTAATAATGGAATAGTGAAGTAAGTTAAACAATGCAAGGTGTAACAAGAGTTAGGAAGGAAAATAGAAAAGGTTATGCAGATTTATCAAGAAATGGTTACAATAGATAAATGTAAAGGAAACCGTAACCCACCACAAGCCCAAATCAAATCAAGTCAAGTCAAGTATCAAGTCAAGTATGTATCCGGAGGGGTGACCTCGGAATACTAAGTACAAGGTCTTAAGGTAACAGAAATAGTAATCCACTACGAGCCCAGAAACAGAATCATATCATAATCATGTAGAGGGGAGACCTCTCAGTAACCAGTAATATGAGGGGATACCTCCAAGGGGTGGAGTAGCTAGCTCCCAGATATGTGAAAGACGTGTATCGCACACACCATCAGTCACCAGATATAACAGATACAAATACAGATAACAGATAACAGATCTAGGATGCATCCATACGCCCCAGGTGGCCAAATACCTCCTCAACACACCAAATCAAATCAAGTCAGGGACGGGATAGGACATCACTCTCCTACCCTAGAGTCATGCCATCGGTGCATCAATGACATGGTCATGAAACCCTCATGACTAGTGATACAGATAGTGGCTCGTAGTCTCAAACTGAGGGTCAATGGTCAAGTATCAAATGTACAAGTATTCAGTTCAAGTTTCATATTAAGTGTTTCAAGTCCAATTTCCATTTCAATTATATCAGAGGGTTCATATCAATAGTTCAATATCAGATGGTTCAGTATCAGAAAGGTCAATATCAGAAGATCAATATCAGAGGGTCAATATCAGAAGGTTCAATATCAGAAAGGTCAATATCAGAAAGTTCATAATCAAAGTTTCATATCAACAGTTCATTTAAAAAGGTTTCTATTTAAAAAGTCCATTTAAAGCAATCTTTCAATAATGGTTTTCATAAAGATAGTCTTAAAAATAGTTTTCTTAAAAACTTTTAGTAACTTTCATTTAAAAGTAGTATAGCTTTTCTCACACATTTTCATATATAATTCAGAAAGGTTTTCACATCTAGTTACCAAAATCAAATAATCCTTCAAGTATTAAGTGATTCCAATATTCATGTTACAGGGTGACGAACAAGTCATATCAAGTATCAAGGGGACATGGCAAAGTTCAATTATCAAGGTTCGCAAATCAAAGGAAGCATAACAGAGGCATAGATCAAATAAGAAGGCCCCAAATAAGAAGGCTCAGATCAAAATCAAACCAATATAGAAAGATGTAAGTGAAACATGAAGAACGAATCAAAGTATAAGGGAACATAGCAATGGCTTAGGGAATCCTATAATGAATCAGAAATCCAGAATGTCATGAGAACGAAGGCACCCTTACTGAAAAAGGGTAGAATATCTGTACCTCATACCGCAAGTGAAAACACATCTAGAAATATAAAGATCGGAAACAAACTCCATCTTCAGCGAATCTACACGAATACATGGTCGTCTTACAATTAATATCTTATTTAAATCATATTTCTCATTTTAGTCGGCTTTCTATTTTTAGCAGGTTTCCATTTATAGCAAGTTTCCATTTTTAGAAAGTTTCCTTATTTAGCAAGTTTCCAAAAATAGCAATTTTCCATAATTAGACAAATTCCATAAAGTAATTAGGTTAAGTCCTTTATTAAATATTATTATGGAAATAGGGTTCATTTTAGCAAGTCATGATAGTTTAGGGTTAAATATGACAACTTTCAATATTTTAGGGTTTAAATGCAAATATGCCAAAGATAAAGGTTTAAAGTGCAATATTACAAGTTATTCATTTTTAATCCATAAGTTTACCATAATTACAATTCCAATCCTTTAATTTCAACAATTTTACAAGTTAAACCCTTTTATTAAAATAAATTACAAATTAAACCTTATAATTAATTAAATTATAATTTAATCTTTATAATATTCATATTTACACATTAAGCCTTCAATTAACCAAAATTACATATTATACCCCTTATATTTATATTTAAACGAAATACCTTCCATTTTACATAATTTACAAAACAAGTCCCTTTATTTTAATTACTTTCCGTTCGAATTAACAATTTAATTAATTTACCATTTAAACCTTCTAAATTACAAAATTTACACATAACACCCCCATATTATAATTTTTACGAAACACCCCTGGTCTAAACTACCTTACAAAAATAACCCCCATGTTTGAAAAATTACAAAACACACCCTTAACATTTAAAAACCCATTCGGTAATCATTTTTCATGCATAAACCCTAACCCTAAATTTTCCCAATCACTATCAATCATCAAAAAAACTTTAAAACACATTAAACACATTAGGGTCATCATCAAAAACCTAACCCTAGTTTCATACGAATTGATTTTTATTTTTTTCTCTTTTTCTTTTAAATCCGGTTAACAAATTAACTCACCAAGGATGATTTAAGCTTCGAAAATTACAAGGATCATTTTTCTAGTGTTATCTAGAATGAATAGGACTCGATAAAAATAGTCTTGAAGGACACAAAATTCGTAAAAACCGATTCACAATTTATTTGGTTTTTAGGGTTTAAAATCGTATTTTAATTCAAACGACTTGAGTAGCATGCATGGATCGTTATAGGTATTTTATATGGATCATATATGATGTAAGAAGAGTTATAAAAATACCAATTAGCTTTTAGAATGATCAAATAAGGGTGGAGAATTAATACCTCTCGGCAAGCATTGAAATCGAACAAAAACTAAAACCGAGTGAACCAAGCCTTCCAAAATCGAACACCCATTTTTCTACACTTCTTCTGGCACCAAGGAACTCAGGAAAAATGATAAGAACTCGTGGAAAATTTGTGGTGGCCGATTGGAGTTTTTGGGGTTGATTTTAGGGATTAAAGGATAATAGAAAAGGAAATAAGTAGGAAACCGTGTATTATTAGGGGGAGGGAGGAGATTTCGGCCCAAGTGAGTGATGGTGAATCAATCTACTGATTTTGTGATTGATTTCCCCTTTTTGTAGTACTTATCTCCTTTTATTTTGATTTTATTTAATTTACAAAGTATAAATGTGTATTTATTTAAATTTTCGGCCTATATAACATTTTCATGTGTTATATATATTTTTGTACATTGTAAAATATTAAAATGTTGCCACAAAAATTACCTTACTTCATATGTGGTTAATTTCCAAAGGTTTGGGATTTATTTGATGTTTTATGTGCTTATTAATCAAATTTTAAAGTTACAGGGGCATTTTGGTCATTTTGCATGTTTTGAAATTTTAGGTATTACACCATTAATCATGGGATGCCCCCATGATCTCCGAATCAAGTTCAACCGCCCTCTAAGGCCTATTTCTCCCCTATAAATAGCATTAGACGGGCAAGAACCATGGTAATGCCAACTTAACTCTCTCAACTTAATACAAACTTACCATATCACATACTTACTCGCACGCCGGAGGTGGTTCGCAGGGTTCAACCCCTGCGCAATCACTTAACGTAGTGTTTTAGTATTTCTTATTTTAGGTTAAAGACAAGCTTGGCGCAACCTCAACACCCCATAATTCCTTTGATCATCATCGAAGGCCTGGTCGTGCAATTTATTGTACAATCAGTGGCGCCATCCGTGGGACCGCTACAATTGGTCTCGTTATTTCCAAGCTTATAACCAACTAACTACTTTCACTATATGTCCGACATGGATCAAGGGAGAGAAGATACTCCCCCACCGGGTTTCTCGATCTTGGCGCCAATACCAATCAATGACTCCAACAACCTGCCCCCAATAACCGCCTCCACGTTCACAACACGTTCTCACCCATAAACAACACCCAACCATCATGCTTCGACATCAGCCAATCCGGAGCCTATTATTAGCCCAGCCTTTGTCGAAGCCAACCATGAAGCGTTGTGTGGAAAACTAGAAGGGGGGGTTGAATAGTTTTACGTCTTTTTAATTTTATTATGAAAACCTTTGTTTATTTTTTTTTAAAAACTTTAGATTCTAGTTTGTTATGAAAAATAAAACTTAGATCTTATTATTAGTTATATATGTATTCTTTTTAAATTGATTGTAAAAGTTTTGGTTTCTTGAATGGATTTTCAATTTGATCTTTATGTAAAGTCGACCTCTAATTAATACTAGCAATTATATAAGCCTATGTGTATGAAAGTAATGACGATGCAAGTAAAGAAATAAATAAGGTATGGAAAGATCTAACCGAGACACGAGAGATTTATAGTGGTTCGGCTACAAGGACACCTTCCTTGCCCTACTCCACTCCCCGAGCACACCTTGCTCGAGAGTTTTCTTCACAACTTCAATAAGCTCCCTTATGGCGGAGAAAACCGTACACAACTTTGGCTTACACGGGTTTAACGACACAAAGCTAAATGTCGAGTTCTAATCGTAGCTAGAACCAATCTCACAACTTCACAACACAACTTCTTCACAACTTATTCACGACTACTTCACAACGGCTTCACGACTACTTCACGACTTCTTCACGACTTCTTCACGACTTCAACACGACCGCTACACAACTTCTATGATGCGGCTTCACGACTTCAACACTATGTCTTCATGACTAAGACTTCACGACTTCAACATGTCCGCTACACAACCTCTATGCTACGGCTTCACGACTTCAACACTAGGACTTCACGGCTTCAACACGACCGCTACACAACTTCTATGCTATGGCTTCACGACTTCAACACTAGGACTTCACGACTAGGACTTCACAACTTTAACACGACCGCTTCACAGCTTCTATGCTACGGCTTCATGACTTCAACACAAGGACTTCATGTCTTCTAAGCTACGGCTTCACAACTTCTACACCACGGCTTCACGACTTCTACATTTTGACCTCACAACTTCTATACCACAACTACTTATACAACATCTTCACTACTTACATACAACACTAATCTACAACACACACCTCACATACAAATGAATGAATAATTTACAAACTTTGTTACACACACAACTTAAGTAACAAAATGATACTAAGTTGTAATACTTCTAATCTTGATTGATAGAAGTATTCTTCTTTTGCACTTGGATGGTGGAAGCTTGGATCACTTAGAAACCAATGCTTAAGATTACATGATCAAAGGTTTATTTAAGATATGAAATGAGATCTACAACAGAAAGTTTTAGTGCAAAAGGATTGAGAAAAAATCCAGGAGAAGGCTTGTATTTATAGGGAAAAATCTGGACAGCTGGAGCCTACTGGAGCGGGGCCGGCCCCCTTAAATAGGGGGCGGTCCCCTTAATTTTACTAGCCGGTCCCCTTAATAATTAAGGGGGCCGCCTAGTAAAATTTTCTGAACGTTGCCCAGATTTGTCCTTTTGTGGGGAAGGTTTTTCTGGAACATTTTTACTGATTTTGGTTAAAAATTTGAATTCATGTTTTTATAAAAGATTAAACATTTTTATTTAATACCAAAATTGATGACGTATAGTCTACACCCGGGTCACGGACCCGATTAGTAAACAATACTAACACTTAAGCCCACTACGTGTGGGGCGCCATGGCGATAACTGGACTACAAGTTATGCGGTTTGGGCCAACAAGGCCCAAGCCCAAAGTTATTTCCGGATGGGATATTGAGTATCTCCTAAATAAAGGGGATATATACCAAATATCCGATATCGGCGAACACGCCGAAGAGTAGGGAACACGAAACCTACTAGGGTTTCATATGTATATAAAGGGCACCCAAGCCCTCGGTAAAGGTACGATCTTCGCAAAACCCTAACTCTTCACTAAACCCTAAACTTCGATTACTTACTCTCACGCCGAAGGATAATCGGGGGAGACAATCCCTTGATAAGCCTAACGGTGTTTGCTCTTTTTCTTAGTGCGCAGGTTCCATCAAGCATTAAGATCTAATTGGTACGAGAAAAGGAGTCTTAACAAGGAACGCCCAACTTTTGTATCAACAAGTGGCGCCATCCGTGGGACCCTACACTAAGAATTTTACCAAGAACTAGAATGACGAAACACGGAAGTCACAAGAGTCCGCATGGGAAGAAAGCGCATGATGACTCACTAGAGAAGAAGCATCAAACTGATGCGGCCTCTAAGCAGGCCTCTGGGACAACCAGCACGCCTGGAAGCTTAGGAGCGTACTCAGATCTGGTCTTTCCTACAGTGGAATCACTTACCAGGACTACCCCCGCTATTACAACAAGTACTAGCGCGATAGAACTGGAGCGCACTCCTCTTACCATGCCAGAGGTGAACTTCACTGAACCTCCCAATGCGCCTATCCGAAACAAGGATCCTGCCTTGGAAACAGACTCCATCGCGCTAGAAGGAGTCACTTCCGAATTAGCGCCAAGCGACTTTGTATCTCAAAACTACGAAGCCTTGACTGCGCTCATGCGAGAGGAGGCAAAGAAGAGGTCAAGCCAAAGTCTGCACGCCAGACTCAACTTTGACCCTGAGCATGAGGCGTCCCCACCGCGCTACCGAAAGGAAAGACGCGAGAAGGATAGCCGCAAACAACCAGTGTTTACCAGGATTGGAAAGAGGGTTATGGATGATGAAGCAGCCGATCTTCAACATCTGGAAGAGCCTGAAGAGGGGGAACGGCGCACCAATGTCCACGCTAGGCTTGGCAGTCGCAGGATTCAGGATAGGCTTGGGCGGCGGTGTTCCCCAAGTGAAAGCCCTTCAAGCTCTAATTCTGATGATAGTCGGCGCAAGCGCCGCAGAGGAACAAGCTCAGATTCTGATAATAGTCGGCGCAAGCATCGCAAAAGGGTGCGCTCATCCTCAAGTGATTCCTCGGACAACGAGGACAAAGAAACTGGACAATGGAAATCAAGAGGAAAATATCGCGACCAGGAAGACGAAGACATGTCTCTTCCCTGGCGTCGCCAAAAGGTTGATGCGTTCACTAGACTCATCAGCGATTTTTCGGAGAATAAGAAAAGGCGCATAATGATGATTCTTCTTTCCTAAGCACGCTTAGACACTTAAAGATATCTTCACGCAAGAATACATAAGTCATATAAGAACTACGAGTTCAAAAGCATAAGTATTTGGAAGTTGTAAAAACACTAAGTACAAAAGCAACCTTTTATATATAGAATACGTTTCTACAAAAGACTTGTACAAAAAAAAAAGCTAAATGCTATATGTACGCCTTAGCTGGCTGGAGCCCCCACTCAAAGCCGTTTCCTTTGCATCCTCGAGTCGCTTCAACAACTCTGCATCGTCAAGGGAAACTGTGGCCACGAAAACAGGCACACCGTCGGATCTAGGCAGATGCGCAGCGCCTATGCCGCACAGGGTGGCCTTCCCTTTCACGCCTTTCTTTCTGGCGACCCTGGAAACATGAGCATTTAGCGACCTTTGCAAAGAAATCTCTTTCTCAATACGGAAAGGATTCAGAATGTCACGAGGCTGAGCAAAAATGGGTACCTTCAACTGCGCTACATCAGGCTTCAAGTAGAAGTCCACTTGCTGATCCGCACCATCCTGCAGATGCCTGGGAAGAGTGAGCCCCGCCATGATCACGCTGATAGGCTGATCCTGATCACGCTCCAAACGAGCGATATGCGGAAGCTCAAGCTTTTTTAGCTCTTCCATGGCAGCAACAAGCTCAGCTCGGGCATCCGCCTTGTACCCAGGGACCTCCGCAAGCGGCACGGTCAACAACTTGGCCTCAGCAAGCTTGTTTGCGGCCAAGGTCTCACCATGCACAATAGCGCACTCCACAACCTTTCCAAAGGACGTGGTGACCTCGGGATGCTCCAGCGTACACATGGCGGCCAGGCGAAGACCATGACTGATCAACCACCTACGAAATAACACAAGTGTTAACAAGAAAGAGGATCTAAAATATATACAAGTTATAAAGAGATATAAGCAGCATGTACCTGCGCTTAGCTACGGACTGAACCATATGGGGGTATAGCTCCTCATCATATTCGATGCTGAGCCTGCGGAGCTTCTCTTCTTGCATCTTCAGCGCAATCTCCACCCGGCTACGGAACTCCTCAATGTTGGCAAAGTGCTTGCTCCTATTCTGTTGCAAGTACTTCAGCGCCCATAAAGAATTACGCCTCTGAAGGTCCGCAGCAGCACGCTCCTGCTCCAGCTCAGCCATCACCAAGAGCTTCCCCTCAGCCAATCTTTGCGCAGACACTTCTGCGCGCTCCAGTTTAGCCTTGGAGCTCAGCTGCTCAGCTTTAGAGCTTGCTAATTCAGCCTGCACAGACGCTAACTGCGCCTGCAGTCTGGAAACTTCCTCGGCCTGGCGCACCCTGGCTTGCACCACCATCTCGGACTGGCGCACAGCAATGGAGGTCAGCTCCTCCATCGTAGAGTCAAACGAACATGACTCCCCTCCAATATCCTTTGGTGAAGGCACCCCAAAGGGACTCACCTTGGGAGGCGCACTTCCATCTACGATGCCAGCGTCCTCCACAGGCTGTTTACTACACAAAAGATCAAGAAGCAAGGTTAGCGCATGAATAACAGTCAAGCATACACAAAATCCTAAGGGATTGCTAAAAAATGCTTACATGGGGGGAGGAGACAAGGACACGTCCTTCTCAATCTCATTCATGGATGTGCTCCCACCAGACTTCTCAGCATCCACACTGAGGACACGAAGAATCAAAGTTAGAATAAAGTATAACTTGACAAAAGTTCATAACTAATAACTACGATACTTACCTCATCTGCACTTCAGTAAAAGATGGGCTCTCCTCAGCCTCAGGTCGCGGCCTCTTGGAAGGCCCTTCGCCATCACCACCATGCGCTCTCTTGCGCGTCAGTTGGGAGCGCTCCTCCATTTCACTGTCCGTCTCCTCTAAATGGATCAGCGTTTCATCGGGAAGAGGCTGAGCAGTGTCAGGATCCTGCTGCAAAGGAGGAGCCACCTCTTGCAACGGCTCAGCTACCACCACATCCGGGGAGCCCTCGGACTCTGGAATAACCAAGTCCACGACGCGCCCGGCCGTCGCCTCCAGAATGGTCTTCTCACCCTCCCTCAGAGGACGCACCCCCACTGCCACAGAACGCGGTTCCTCCAAGTTAACAACCGCAAAAAGATCCATCTCTGCGTATAAAGTAGACAAAGAGAAGCAAGTTACATAAAGTATGGAAAACGAAGAAACGCTTACATTAAATAACGACAGTAAGACAGAAGGAGCACCCACCCGTGCCATCCGCATCCAAGAATGTGGGAACCTCCGTCTCAAACTCGAAGTAGTTGCGACTGATGCCCATATGCACCAGGAACGCTTCAGGATATGACTTGATGGGAAGGCGGTTCTCATCAATAATCGCCGCATGATCCGCGTTATACCACGTCTCGGGGGGGCGCTCATCCTTGGGCAGATTGGCACGGGTGTAAAATTGAAAATTGGAAGGAAAAACGGCGGCGTCAACCCAAAAGAATTTCTCCCTCCAGTCCTTGAGTTTATCTACCTTCTTCACGTAGCATTGTAACTTGCCTACGCGCTTAGAGAAGGTAACCCACCCATTTGACCATGTCGCGTGATAGAATGCGCGAAATAATTGGAGGGTCGGGTGAATCGCTAACAAGCGACAGTTCACCTCAAAATTGGCAATCTTCCCAGCACCAATACAATGCAATTGTGAGATGTGGAGCTCGTAATAATTAAGTATATCACTCAACAGCACGGAAATGGGTACGCGCTGATTCGCCCACTCGAAAAAGCGCGTATATAGCCCCACTTTCCCTGCGGGGAAATCCGCGATGGTGGCATTGGGACCTGGTACCTCTGGGCGCAGATCAAAAGGGATAAAGTAATCCGAGGTGAACTGATTCAGTTCACCTTCGGTTATGTTAAAGTGAAATCATGAAGTTGCAACACCATTTTTGTGTTTCAGACTGTGCGCAAGCGCTATTACCTTCGAATTATTGTTTTTTTTTATAGCAGATTCGAAGATGGAAAAATGGTGGAAAGGTTATCTTTTTTAACTGTGGATATCACAGTGAATGGAGGCGGTAGTTTATATAGTTTTCCCACAACCACAGATGATTGACACGTGTATCCCACTAACTCAAATCGTGTGGCTGGGAGATGTGACGGTACAGGACAAGTGGATAGCCTCTCCATTTCCCAAGGTACCCGAATTGCACTTTTTTAGACTAGATACATCATATGTGTGTTTTTGGCGTATATTCTTGAACTCTTCCCGCGTACGCGTAGGGAATAATTTAGACACGACTTTAGTCTAGCATCCGCAGGTTTTACCCTGCGCACACTAGACTGGGGGGACATGATGACGTATAGTCTACACCCGGGTCACGGACCCGATTAGTAAACAATACTAACACTTAAGCCCACTACGTGTGGGGCGCCATGGCGATAACTGGACTACAAGTTATGCGGTTTGGGCCAACAAGGCCCAAGCCCAAAGTTATTTCCGGATGGGATATTGAGTATCTCCTAAATAAAAGGGATATATACCAAATATCCGATATCGGCGAACACGCCGAAGAGTAGGGAACACGAAACCTACTAGGGTTTCATATGTATATAAAGGGCACCCAAGCCCTCGGTAAAGGTACGATCTTCACAAAACCCTAACTCTTCACTAAACCCTAAACTTCGATTACTTACTCTCACGCCGGAGGATAATCGGGGGAGACAATCCCTCGATAAGCCTAACGGTGTTTGCTCTTTTTCTTAGTGCGCAGGTTCCATCAAGCATTAAGATCTAATTGGTACGAGAAAAGGAGTCTTAACAAGGAACGCCCAACTTTTGTATCAACAAGTGGCGCCATCCGTGGGACCCTACACTAAGAATTTTACCAAGAACTAGAATGACGAAACACGGAAGTCACAAGAGTCCGCATGGGAAGAAAGCGCATGATGACTCACTAGGGAAGAAGCATCAAACTGATGCGGCCTCTAAGCAGGCCTCTGGGACAACCAGCACGCCTGGAAGCTTAGGAGCGTACTCAGATCTGGTCTTTCCTACAGTGGAATCACTTACCAGAACTACCCCCGCTATTACAACAAGTACTAGCGCGATAGAACTGGAGCGCACTCCTCTTACCATGCCAGAGGTGAACTTCACTGAACCTCCCAATACGCCTATCCGAAACAAGGATCCTGCCTTGGAAACAGACTCCATCGCGCTAGAAGGAGTCACTTCCGAATTAGCGCCAAGCGACTTTGTATCTCAAAACTACGAAGCCTTGACTGCGCTCATGCGAGAGGAGGCAAAGAAGAGGTCAAGCCAAAGTCTGCACGCCAGACTCAACTTTGACCCTGAGCATGAGGTGTCCCCACCGCGCTACCGAAAGGAAAGGCGCGAGAAGGATAGCCGCAAACAACCAGTGTTTACCAGGATTGGAAAGAGGGTTATGGATGATGAAGCAGCCGATCTTCAACATCTGGAAGAGCCTGAAGAGGGGGAACGGCGCACCAATGTCCACGCTAGGCTTGGCAGTCGCAGGATTCAGGATAGGCTTGGGCGGCGGTGTTCCCCAAGTTAAAGCCCTTCAAGCTCTAATTCTGATGATAGTCGGCGCAAGCGCCGCAAAGGAACAAGCTCAGATTCTGATAATAGTCGGCGCAAGCATCGCAAAAGGGTGCGCTCACCCTCAAGTGATTCCTCGGACAACGAGGACAAAGAAACTGGACACTGGAAATCAAGAGGAAAATATCGCGACCAGGAAGACGAAGACATGTCTCTTCCCTGGCGTCGCCAAAAGGTTGATGCGTTCACTAGACGCATCAACGATTTTTCGGAGAATAAGAAAAGGCGCATAATGATGATTCTTCTTTTCTAAGCACGCTTAGACACTTAAAGATATCTTCACGCAAGAATACATAAGTCATATAAGAACTACGAGTTCAAAAGCATAAGTATTTGGAAGTTGTAAAAACACTAAGTACAAAAGCAACCTTTATATATAGAATACGTTTCTACAAAAGACTTGTACAAAAAAAAAAGCTAAATGCTATATGTACGCCTTAGCTGGCTGGAGCCCCCACTCAAAGCCGTTTCCTTTGCATCCTCGAGTCGCTTCAACAACTCTGCATCGTCAAGGGAAACTGTGGCCACGAAAATAGGCACACCGTCGGATCTAGGCAGATGCGCAGCGCCTATGCCGCACAGGGTGGCCTTCCCTTTCACGCCTTTCTTTCTGGCGACCCTGGAAACATGAGCATTTAGCGCCCTTTGGAAAGAAATCTCTTTCTCAATACGGAAAGGATTCAGAATGTCACGAGGCTGAGCAAAAATGGGTACCTTCAACTGCGCTACATCAGGCTTCAAGTAGAAGTCCACTTGCTGATCCGCACCATCCTGCAGATGCCTGGGAAGAGTGAGCCCCGCCATGATCACGCTGATAGGCTGATCCTGATCACGCTCCAAACGAGCGATATGCGGAAGCTCAAGCTTTTTTAGCTCTTCCATGGCAGCAACAAGCTCAGCTCGGGCATCCGCCTTGTACCCAGGGACCTCCGCAAGCGGCACGGTCAACAACTTGGCCTCAGCAAGCTTGTTTGCGGCCAAGGTCTCACCATGCACAATAGCGCACTCCACAACCTTTCCAAAGGACGTGGTGACCTCGGGATGCTCCAGCGTACACATGGCGGCCAGGCGAAGACCATGACTGATCAACCACCTACGAAATAACACAAGTGTTAACAAGAAAGAGGATCTAAAATATATACAAGTTATAAAGAGATATAAGCAGCATGTACCTGCGCTTAGCTACGGACTGAACCATATGGGGGTATAGCTCCTCATCATATTCGATGCTGAGCCTGCGGAGCTTCTCTTCTTGCATCTTCAGCGCAATCTCCACCCGGCTACGGAACTCCTCAATGTTGGCAAAGTGCTTGCTCCTATTCTGTTGCAAGTACTTCAGCGCCCATAAAGAATTACGCCTCTGAAGGTCCGCAGCAGCACGCTCCTGCTCCAGCTCAGCCATCACCAAGAGCTTCCCCTCAGCCAATCTTTGCGCAGACACTTCTGCGCGCTCCAGTTTAGCCTTGGAGCTCAGCTGCTCAGCTTTAGAGCTTGCTAATTCAGCCTGCACAGACGCTAACTGCGCCTGCAGTCTGGAAACTTCCTCGGCCTGGCGCACCCTGGCTTGCACCACCAGCTCGGACTGGCGCACAGCAATGGAGGTCAGCTCCTCCATCGTAGAGTCAAACGAACATGACTCCCCTCCAATATCCCTTGGTGAAGGCACCCCAAAGGGACTCACCTTGGGAGGCGCACTTCCATCTACGACGCCAGCGTCCTCCACAGGCTGTTTACTACACAAAAGATCAAGAAGCAAGGTTAGCGCATGAATAACAGTCAAGCATACACAAAATCCTAAGGGATTGCTAAAAAATGCTTACATGGGGGAGGAGAACAAGGACACGTCCTTCTCAATCTCATTCATGGATGCGCTCCCACCAGACTTCTCAGCATCCACACTGAGGACACGAAGAATCAAAGTTAGAATAAAGTATAACTTGACAAAAGTTCATAACTAATAACTACGATACTTACCTCATCTGCACTTCAGTAAAAGATGGGCTCTCCTCAGCCTCAGGTCGCGGCCTCTTGGAAGGCCCTTCGCCATCACCACCATGCGCTCTCTTGCGCGTCAGTTGGGAGCGCTCCTCCATTTCACTGTCCGTCTCCTCTAAATGGATCAGCGTTTCATCGGGAAGAGGCTGAGCAGTGTCAGGATCCTGCTGCAAAGGAGGAGCCACCTCTTGCAACGGCTCAGCTACCACCACATCCGGGGAGCCCTCGGACTCTGGAATAACCAAGTCCACGACGCGCCCGGCCGTCGCCTCCAGAATGGTCTTCTCACCCTCCCTCAGAGGACGCACCCCCACTGCCACAGAACGCGGTTCCTCCAAGTTAACAACCGCAAAAAGATCCATCTCTGCGTATAAAGTAGACAAAGAGAAGCAAGTTACATAAAGTATGGAAAACGAAGAAACGCTTACATTAAATAACGACAGTAAGACAGAAGGAGCACCCACCCGTGCCATCCGCATCCAAGAATGTGGGAACCTCCGTCTCAAACTCGAAGTAGTTGCGACTGATGCCCATATGCACCAGGAACGCTTCAGGATATGACTTGATGGGAAGGCGGTTCTCATCAATAATCGCCGCATGATCCGCATTATACCACGTCTCGGGGGGGCGCTCATCCTTGGGCAGATTGGCACGGGTGTAAAATTGAAAATTGGAAGGAAAAACGGCGGCGTCAACCCAAAAGAATTTCTCCCTCCAGTCCTTGAGTTTATCTACCTTCTTCACGTAGCATTGTAACTTGCCTACGCGCTTAGAGAAGGTAACCCACCCATTTGACCATGTCGCGTGATAGAACGCGCGAAATAATTGGAGGGTCGGGTGAATCGCTAACAAGCGACAGTTCACCTCAAAATTGGAAATCTTCCCAGCACCAATACAATGCAATTGTGAGATGTGGAGCTCGTAATAATTAAGTATATCACTCAACACCACGGAAATGGGTACGCGCTGATTCGCCCACTCGAAAAAGCGCGTATATAGCCCCACTTTCCCTGCGGGGAAATCCTCGATGGTGGCATTGGGACCTGGTACCTCTGGGCGCAGATCAAAAGGGATAAAGTAATCCGAGGTGAACTGATTCAGTTCACCTTCGGTTATGTTAGAAGTGAAATCATGAAGTTGCAACACCATTTTTGTGTTTCAGACTGTGCGCAAGCGCTATTACCTTCGAATTATTGTTTTTTTTTATAGCAGATTCGAAGATGGAAAAATGGTGGAAAGGTTATCTTTTTTAACTGTGGATATCACAGTGAATGGATGCGGTAGTTTATATTGTTTTCCCACAACCACAGATGATTGACACGTGTATCCCACTAACTCAAATCGTGTGGCTGGGAGATGTGACGGTACAGGACAAGTGGATAGCCTCTCCATTTCCCAAGGTACCCGAATTGCACTTTTTTAGACTAGATACATCATATGTGTATTTTTGGTGGTATATTCTTGAACTCTTCCCGCGTACGCGTAGGGAATAATTTAGACACGACTTTAGTCTAGCATCCGCAGGTTTTACCCTGCGCACACTAGACTGGGGGGACATGATGACGTATAGTCTACACCCGGGTCACGGAACCGATTAGTAAACAATACTAACACTTAAGCCCACTACGTGTGGGGCGCCATGGCGATAACTGGACTACAAGTTATGCGGTTTGGGCCAACAAGGCCCAAGCCCAAAGTTATTTCCGGATGGGATATTGAGTATCTCCTAAATAAAGGGGATATATACCAAATATCCGATATCGGCGAACACGCCGAAGAGTAGGGAACACGAAACCTACTAGGGTTTCATATGTATATAAAGGGCACCCAAGCCCTCGGTAAAGGTACGATCTTCGCAAAACCCTAACTCTTCACTAAACCCTAAACTTCGATTACTTACTCTCACGCCGGAGGATAATCGGGGGAGACAATCCCTCGATAAGCCTAACGGTGTTTGCTCTTTTTCTTAGTGCGCAGGTTCCATCAAGCATTAAAATCTAATTGGTACGAGAAAAGGAGTCTTAACAAGGAACGCCCAACTTTTGTATCAACAAAAATTGTTTTTCAAAAATATATAAAATGTTTTTGACATTTTATAAAAAGTTTAGAAATAAAGAAAATGTTCCTTTGATCATATGATGCATTAAGCATTAGTTCATTCATACCTTAAGTGATTTTAGTTGTAGAAGTGAATATTTACAACTAAGTACTTGTTTAATTTATAAGTTTATGTTTTAATGAGTTTACATTTTGTGATCATCAAAACATAGAGATATGAATAAATATTGATAATGTTTTTAGGCATTTATTTATGTCAACAATCTCCCCCTTTTTGATGATTACAAAACCTAAACTCATTAAACCAAAAAGTTTATTTTTGGACGAGTATTTAGTGAGTTTACATTCACTTCTCCCCCCTTTTTGTAGAATCAAAAAGGTTAAGCCGACAAAATTCAAACGTGAAATTTGTCGGGACGAAAACTCCCCCTTGATGTGTACTCCCCCTCGTTTGGGGGCACCAAGGAATCGATATATGGAATACTTGCAAGAAAAATATTAGAAGCACAAGCATATATATAGCAAAAATAAGCATGCATATAAAGACATTCATTAAAAATGTTGTGTATCAATACACAACCATCCAAGATTATATTCAATCCTACATTAGCTAGTAAGTAATGCAATCTACATAATCATTCTAGGAGTACATGATCTTCCATGGGGCTTGCACACAAAATGGTTTGAAAAATTATTTTTGATTAAGCATTGCATATGCTTAATTTGGTGAGAATGAAGGTGGTGGTAGTGTAGTGGGTGAAAATGATGGAGGTTGTGGTAGAGGTTGGTTGTTAAGCATGTGTTCAAGGGATGAAAACATGTAGTGTATCTCATCTCTAAGACCAAAGATGATGGTTTGTTTGTGGGTGTGGTGGTATTGGTGATGATGAGAAATGAGCATCAAGAGGTGTTATTGGTGATATGGAAATGACAAGTTGGGTGAATGGAGGTTTGTTAGGAATATGAATATTCAGCTGAAGACTCGGTCACCCCGAGTAATTATTAGTACATCATAGCTCATAGGATTATCAGTAATATTATTAGTAGCTTAGTTATTATCAGTATTGTGGAGTGGGTCGGGTCTTTACCCTCTGTCAGCTCACTCTACAGCCCGCTAGGGGCATAATATATTGTAAGTATAAATACCCCTTCCCACACATGGGAAGGGTTGGAACTTCACTTCATTCTAATCTAATACACACATAGTTCTTTCTCTCTCTAGAAGTTCCCACTTTCTCTCTCAAAGTTCTCTTCCATTCGATCCAAAACTAAGCCTCAAACAAGTGTTTCTTGCATTGTGAATACCCTACAAGGTTCTTGAGTAGGAGGTGGAGTTGATGCTCTTGATGATGGTGATGAAAGGTGTGAGTTGATGTAGTTATTGATGGATGAAGTGGAAGGTATGAATGAAGATGTTGTACCATGAGTGAAGGGTGTTTTTGATGGTGCATTTGGTGCACTTGGGGATTAACATTGAGGTGGTGGTGATGGAGTTTTGGTGTCTTAGAAATGATTTTGGTGATAGCATGGTGAATGAAAATGGGTGTTTGATGGAGGTGATGGTTGATTTAGGTAAGGTTTGGGCTAGATAAAAGGGGTCGCAAGATGCAAAAGAAAACAGTAAATTTTACTGCCCAGATGGCCGGTCCCCTTAATTGTAGGCCGGCCCCCTTAAAATTAAGGGGACCGCCTAAGGAATTAAGGGGGCCGCCCATCTGGTGTTTTCCCAGGCGACCAAATTTGAATTTTTTTCAGAAAAGGGTCATTTTTAGGGTGTTTTTTGCAGCAAGCTCCATTTGAATCATGTACATCAAGAATGATTAAATAGTGGCATAAACATGTTAAATACGCATGCATACATTTAAAACATATTATGGAATAAGCATGTTATTAATCATCAAGCATGTATATATATCATGATATCAAGTATACAAGCAATAAGCATAACAATCATATATTAAAGACAAGAAATAAAGCATTCATTAGTTGAAAATAATTATGTTAAAAACATAATTATTGATACAACACATATTTTGCTTATAGCATACAATAAGTAGAAAATTTTAAATTGCCTAAGAGATCCATTGGACTTGCTTGAGACATGAAAACTTGGATTATTTTGGATGGATGATGGTAAAGAGGGGGTAAAAAAAATGTTGGATTAATGGGGTTGTAAGTTTGGGTGTATGGATGTTGGAGAGAGTGTTGATAGAGGAATTGGAGGTGGAGAGCTTGGACTTGACCATGTTGAATGAGGGTTTTGATGTTGTTCAAGTGGTGGTGTTGGATTAGATCTAGTGAGAAGATACTCAATCCAAGTGAGACGCTCATTTAAGGTGATGGTTTGATTTTGGAGAAAGATGCAACAAGGACTATTGTTGACATGTTTCTCAATTTGACTCAAGTGATGTGGTGATGATAGTAATGATGGTGAGATGGATGGTGATGATGGTAATGATGGTTTGATTTTGGAGAAAGATGCAACAAGGACAATTGTTGACATGTTTCTCAATTTGACTCAAGTGATGTGGTGATGATGGTAATGATGGTGATATGGATGGTGATGGGTTTAAGTTGCTTTGAGCAAGGTGCAAAGCAAGGAGAGCATTAAGCTCATGGGCTTCCTTGAGTTCTTCAATGAACTTCAAGTGTTGAGTGAAAGGTGATGATGATGGAGAGTGGTTGTTATTTGGTGGAAGTGGTGGTGACACTTTTGGTGGTGGAGACATTTGTGAACTTGGGTAGTTATGAGTGAATGAAGGTGGACATATGGATGATTGGTTATGTGTGTGAAAGGGTTCATTAGGATGAGGTTTAGGTGTTGGTTGACTTTGAACAACATCATTTGTTGGGTTATGGCAAATTTCAAGCTTCCTCCTCCAAATGGGTATTTATGGTGTAGTGATGATGTGATTGTGGAAGGTAAATTTTGGAGGGTGGTTTGTGACAAAATGTGTTTGTGAATTTTGGGGAGTATAGGATAAAATAGGTTGGAAATTGAAGGATAAATCAGTAATTAGTCACTCCAGATGGCCGGTCCCCTTAAATAGGGGCCGGTCCCCTTAATTTTAAGGGGGCCGTCTGGGTATTTAAGGGGGCCGCCCATCTACTGACTTCCAGATTACTGGAAATGGGTTTTTGGCATAAATTTGTAGAAAAGGTTTTTTTTTTTTTTTTTTTTTTTTTTTTTTTTTTTTTTTTTTTTTTTTTTGGTTTAGTTTCAAGCAAGTCCAACTTCTTTCATGGCAATTTAGGATTTAATAACTCATATATGCTAAGCATATTTATTTAAGCAACTTTATCTAACATGCAAACTACTCATTAAGCATATAACATGTATATACATATATTAGACAAGAAGATAATACATAGCACCAAGTAATTCATAGTATCATACTTAGGAAGATTAAAAGACTAGTTAATTAATCCTATTGATTATCTATGTACAAGGGAATGTGGAGTTGTGATAGCATGGACTTTTAGACTTGTACCAAGTGAGATCTTTAATAAGTAAACCATGATTTTTCATTTTTGATTTAGTTCACTTATAAGTGTCATATACACAAGTATATATGACATATATGAGATCACCAAGCATGATTTAAAGAAATATTTTTGGCATTATTCAACAATGCTTGAAAGTAGGTTTTATGTGGATGTGAAAAATATATTAATGAAATAGTTTTGGCTTTATTTCAAAATGTTTTTATGAGGAAAGAAAACATATTTTTCCAATCTTTGGTTTTTGATAAACACGTAATTATGGACACAAGTTTGGAAGAAAGGTAGGATGGTGAAACATGTTTAATAGCAATGTGTCATAATCTTTTGAAAAATCATTTTTCCAAAATGTGAAGTTTTTGCAAATTTAAAAATAAGTCCCATTAATTATAGGTTTAAAAATAGTGGTTTATAAAAGATCTCATGCTCAAGGGCATTGGTTAAGTCTATTGTCACATGCTACCTCTTTCTACATATCCTATGGCATTTAAGCATGTATTATGACTAAATACAAAAATACATCATGTCAGAGTAGTTAGAGAAAAACAAAAGCTATTATAATGACAATGCATTCAACAACTAAACAAATAATTACGAAGGCATGCAGTCAAATCACATAGGAGCAAGTAAACATCTAGAAATTTTATATACGCAAGATGACATAAATCTAGGAATGAAAAGCTCTAATGAAAAGCAAAGTTCATAACAGTAAACTATCGTTAGGTATATTTAGGAAGAATAATGTATTCAAGTTGGAGAATGAGTATGAGACTATTACTAGTGGTGCTCAATTCAGGCTAAACACGACCGTTTTTACGGGTTACACACACCCAACTTCTCACATAGAAGCAATTCAACCGTTAGGTCAAATTGAGTTTCTAGTCAATAGATTCTCCAGTAGTCATTCTCTTTTTAGAAGAAATTAAGTTCCTAAATTTACCTATCGAAGAGTACCAAATATGAAGATTGCTTGGTTTACTAACACTTAGGGGGGCTAACTAAAGGGTTTCTAGTTCATTAAGCCACAGAACGAATATAACTAAAGTGTGAAGGCAAAGCAACCTATCAGACTAAGCATATCCTAAGGCATTAATAAGATTATATGCATGAAGTAATTACTTATGAAATTTTAAATAGAGAACTTACCTCACGTCCTAGCTTTTCTTCGTAATGTCTCAGATGATGATCGACGTGTGAATGATAGGTGAGTCTTCAAGATACACAAGGTGTGAAAGTATATCATGGCAAGCTTCTAACACCTTATTTAAACCGAAGTGGCTTGACCCAAACATGTCTTGTACGGATCATGATCTTCTCCTTCGTCTGTGTCACTCCATGATTTTGGATTGAGTTCACTTTGGAGTTGATTCATGTAGTCTTCGTCGTTAATACCTACATTAACAACATTTGAACTAGTAGCACATGTATCTATTTTATCTAAATGTTTATCTATTAAATTTTCTAAGATAACTAATTCATGTACAAGATCAAAATCCTCATCTTTGGCTTGACATTTTTCTTGATGAAAGTTTAAGAGATTTCTCCAAATATCATTTGCCGTTTTACAGAAAGATATTCTTTCATATTCAACTTTCGGCAAAGTTTTGTAAATAATTAATTTAGCTTCATTATTTTTGTTATTATTTATTTTTAAATAATCATTTTGAGTTTCAAAATCCGTTTTTGTTTGACTTTCAAAAATCGTTTTTGTTGGTTGAAAATCACCAATCGAAATGACATGCCAAAGATCTAGATCAATTGATTTCACATAATTTTCAAATTTATTTTTCCATTCAAGAAAAGTATGGTTTTCAAATAGTGGTGGTTTTAGCAAAGATTCCCCTTCTATATATTTTTCGAATTCCATAGATCGATTCAAGTTTTAAAATACAGTATATTTTAAAGATCTTGATTGACGTGGCTCTGATACCAATTGTGGAAAACTAGAAGGGGGGGTTGAATAGTTTTACGTCTTTTTAATTTTATTATGAAAACCTTTGTTTATTTTTTTTTTTAAAAACTTTAGATTCTAGTTTGTTATGAAAAATAAAACTTAGATCTTATTATTAGTTATATATGTATTCTTTTTAAATTGATTGTAAAAGTTTTGGTTTCTTGAATGGATTTTCAATTTGATCTTTATGTAAAGTCGACCTCTAATTAATACTAGCAATTATATAAGCCTATGTGTATGAAAGTAATGACGATGCAAGTAAAGAAATAAATAAGGTATGGAAAGATCTAACCGAGACACGAGAGATTTATAGTGGTTCGGCTACAAGGACACCTTCCTTGCCCTACTCCACTCCCCGAGCACACCTTGCTCGAGAGTTTTCTTCACAACTTCAATAAGCTCTCTTATGGCGGAGAAAACCGTACACAACTTTGGCTTACACGGGTTTAACGACACAAAGCTAAATGTCGAGTTCTAATCGTAGCTAGAACCAATCTCACAACTTCACAACACAACTTCTTCACAACTTATTCACGACTACTTCACAACGGCTTCACGACTACTTCACGACTTCTTCACGACTTCTTCACGACTTCAACATGACCGCTACACAACTTCTATGATGCGGCTTCACGACTTCAACACTATGTCTTCATGACTAATACTTCACGACTTCAACATGTCCGCTACACAACCTCTATGCTACGGCTTCACGACTTCAACACTAGGACTTCACGACTAGGACTTCATGGCTTCAACACGACCGCTACACAACTTCTATGCTACGGCTTCACGACTTCAACACTAGGACTTCACGACTAGGACTTCACAACTTTAACACGACCGCTTCACAGCTTCTATGCTACGGCTTCATGACTTCAACACAAGGACTTCATGTCTTCTAAGCTACGGCTTCACAACTTCTACACCACGGCTTCACGACTTCTACATTTTGACCTCACAACTTCTATACCACAACTACTTATACAACATCTTCACTACTTACATACAACACTAATCTACAACACACACCTCACATACAAATGAATGAATAATTTACAAACTTTGTTACACACACAACTTAAGTAACAAAATGATACTAAGTTGTAATACTTCTAATCTTGATTGATAGAAGTATTCTTCTTTTGCACTTGGATGGTGGAAGCTTGGATCACTTGGAAACCAATGCTTAAGATTACATGATCAAAGGTTTATTTAAGATATGAAATGAGATCTACAACAGAAAGTTTTAGTGCAAAAGGATTGAGAAAAAATCCAGGAGAAGGCTTGTATTTATAGGGAAAAATCTGGACAGCTGGAGCCTACTGGAGCGGGGCCGGCCCCCTTAAATAGGGGGCGGTCCCCTTAATTTTACTAGCCGGTCCCCTTAATAATTAAGGGGGCCGCCTAGTAAAATTTTCTGAACGTTGCCCAGATTTGTCCTTTTGTGGGGAAGGTTTTTCTGGAACATTTTTACTGATTTTGGTTAAAAATTTGAATTCATGTTTTTATAAAAGATTAAACATTTTTATTTAATACCAAAATTGTTTTTCAAAAATATATAAAATGTTTTTGACATTTTATAAAAAGTTTAGAAATAAAGAAAATGTTCCTTTGATCATATGATGCATTAAGCATTAGTTCATTCATACCTTAAGTGATTTTAGTTGTAGAAGTGAATATTTACAACTAAGTACTTGTTTAATTTATAAGTTTATGTTTTAATGAGTTTACATTTTGTGATCATCAAAACATAGAGATATGAATAAATATTGATAATGTTTTTAGGCATTTATTTATGTCAACACGTTGGAATCTCTCTTAAGGGCTCACAAAAGGCAAGTTAGGAATGCTGAGATGCGAAGGGAGTTGGAATACTCAAGTGATGAGTATGACGAAGAGATGGAAATGGAGCCTAGGCCTCCGGCCCAAGGAGCAACACTCTCAGCCCTAAGGATTGGGTCACCAGTGGGTCGAAGGCTAAGCAGAAGGTCCGTTGGATTTGAAGGAGTCCCGGAGAGGGCTCCGACTAGGAGAGAAGGAGCGGTTGTCAAAGGTTCCAACGGGAGGAGCCAACGAAGGGAAGAGACGGGGGTGAATTTGCCTCCATTGTTAGCAGCTCATCTTGGAAGGACCGAAGCAGGGGTTCCGTTGCAGCCTTCTCACGCATCAGGCGTAGAAGGCAATCCGCCTACAATTAATATGGGAGGAAGTCTTCCTCCTAATGGTATGTACCCCTCGTTCCAAACTCAGTCTTATCCTCAAGGTTTATATCCTCCAGTAAATGGGCAGCCTAATAACCCAAGTCTCCCTCAACCTTATGGGAGTCCTACCCAAGCCAAACTCCTATGGGAATGCCCCCAAACAATAATCCATATAATACTGTTCCTATGTATGCACCACCCTATAATTGTCTATACTCGGACCCTATGGGTTCAGCTACACCCTTCGTTAGGTGGATAGAAGACTACCCATTGCCTGATGGGTTGAAAATGCCTTCGCATATTGGGACTTATGATGGGAAGGGGGATCCGGACAATTTCTTACATTTGTTCGAAGGGGCTATTAAGATGCAAAAGTGGGTTATGCCTGTGGCCTGTCACATGTTTACTTATACCCTGCGGGATTCTGCCCGTATTTGGTGGAATGGGCAAAAGCCTGGCAGCATTGTCAATCTTGATGATCTCAAGGCTAAGTTCCGATCACACTTCAGTCAACAAAAGAAGTTTACAAGGACCCATCTAACGGTGCACAACATTAAACACAAAGAAAACGAAAGCACAAGGGCCTTCGTTACTAGGTACACCGATGAAGCTTTACAGATCTTGGGTCTACATGAAGATCAGCGCATTTCGGGTTTTGTACATGGTCTTCGAAATCGGAGTTTGGTGGAATTCTTATCCACTGACCTTCCGACAACTTACAAAGGGTTAATGGAAAAGACGTATACTTGGATTGAAGCAAAATAGGTATCTACTAACGGTGCTCCGATCGATAGAGACAGCAACAACAAGTTCTCAAAGCATTCTGTGTGGGAAGGGTCAAAGAACAAGAGCAAAAACAGAGACAGGTTTTCTCCGTACAAAGGTCCTAACCATGGTTTGCTAGGAAGCTTAACTAAGTCTCCGAAGGAAATACTTGCAACAGAGAGGGCTGCTAAGGCTTTCAAAGCACCCCCTCGTATGACAAGCAAGGGCAAAAACAGGGATACCAGCAAGTATTGTCACTTTTATGAAGATTACGGTCATGACAAAAACAGTTGCAGGGAGCTAAAAAAGCAAATAGAAGAAGATGTAAAGTTCGGGCAATTGGCACACTTGGTGAAGGGTATAAAGAAGGGAAAGGAAAAAATGTCCGACACTCAATTGGCTAAAGATACCACTCCTCTCGAATTCCCAATACTCATGGTTCGTTGGGGTGAAACAAGCTTAAAAAGAAAGGTAACGGAGCAGGAGGTAAACGAAGTAGGGGAGGTAACATTTCCTCCTATCGCAGGCCAAGTCCCTTCGAATGATCCAGTGGTCATCAAAGTTCTAATCTTCAACAGAGAAGTAAACAGAGCCTACATGGACTGCGGAAGCTCCTGCGAAATCATATACGAGCATTGTTTTCTTAAGCTCAAGCCTTCGATCAGATCGCAACGGGTTGATTCGAAGGTACCTTTGGTAGGGTTCTCCGGTGAGCATTCGTGGCCTCTAGGAGAAGTATCATTGGACATAACAATTGGAGAAGGCAAACTCGCAAGGACATAAACCCTCCCATTTGCTATCGTAAGGTCCGACTCTCCTTATAATCTGTTGATAGGAAGGACCACCATGCAAAAGATAGGTATTGTAGTCTCCACCATACATGCAACGGTAAAATTCCATACACCTTATGGGATAGGAACCGTGTTTTTTAGCTACAATCAGGGAAAAGTAGGAGATGTTGGTAAAAAGATCAAAGAAAGTCCTGAAGAGCCTCTAAAGGCCATTCTAAGTTGTACAGATGCCGAAGAACGAATTGTGGTAAATGAGCTCTATCCAGAGCAAACGGTGGTAATCGGAAAGCAACTCCCTGCCAACTTCAAGGCAGACTTGGAGAAGCTACTCAAAGCCAACAAGGACGTTGTCGCATGGAAGTACTCAGACATGACAGGGGTTCCTAGGACTCTTATGATCGATGGCAAGCCCTTCGGCACAGAGCACAAGCTTAATGAGTTCAAGCACATAGAACCAATTAAGCAGAAGCGACGAAGCCTGGCACCTGAAAGGAACGCAGCCGCTTGCAAAGAGGTGGATGAACTTGTACGAGCAGGAATTCTAAGAGAAGTAAAATACCAAACCTGGGTAGCTAATCCAGTTATGGTAAAGAAGAGTGATGGAGGGTAGCGAATGTGTGTTGATTTCACCGACATCAACAAAGCTTGCCCAAAGGACTGCTACCCTCTGCCAAAAATTGATTGGAAGGTCGAATCCCTCTCAGGGTTCCGTTTGAAATGTTTTCTGGATTCCTACAAAGGGTATCACCAAATACAAATGGCGGAGGAAGATGAGGAGAAGACAGCCTTCTACACAGGAAAGGGTGTCTATTGCTACAAGAAAATGCCCTTCGGTCTGAAGAACGCAGGGGCTACCTACCAGCGATTGGTAGACAAAGCCTTCCACAAGCAGATAGGAAGAAACTTGGAAGCCTATGTTGACGACATGGTAGTCAAGAGCAGAACCGAAGAGGACCTACTCTCCGACATTCAGGAAACCTTCAATCAATTGAGGGCAATCAATATGAAGCTTAACCCAAAGAAGTGTTCTTTTGGCGTAGAAGAAGGACAATTCTTGGGGCATCTGATTACAAAGCAAGGGATCAAAGCTAACCCTTCAAAAGTCAAATCCATCACTGATCTACAAGCTCCAAAGTCATTAAAAGAAGTACAAAGCCTGAATGGGAAGCTCGCAGCACTTAGCAGATTCCTATCGAAAGGAGCAGATCATTCTTTACTATTTTTCAAAACACTCAAGGGATGTACAGATAAAAAGACTTTCCAATGGAGTTGTGATGCAGAAGCCGCTTTCCAAAAGCTAAAAGAGTTCATGGAAATCCTACCAATACTTACAGCCCCAATCAAAGGCGAAGTGTTGTTCATGTACATTGCGGCATCCTTCGAAAGCATCAGTGCTGTTCTTTTAGCCGAAAGGGAAAAGAAACAAGTCCCAATCTACTTCGTTAGCAGGGTCCTGCAAAGGGCTGAATTAAACTATCCGGAGTTGGAAAAGCTGATCCTAGCCTTGGTTTATGCTGCAAGACGCCTTCGAAGGTACTTTCAAGCTCATCTCATCACGGTATTTACTGACAAGCCAATTAAGCAGATACTGTCGAAGCCTGAGAAATCAGGTAGAGTAGCTAAATGGGCTATCGAATTGGGAGAACATGAGATAGAGTACAAGGGTCGAAAATCCGTCAAAGGTCAGATACTTGCAGACTTCCTCGCTGAAACACCTTCCGGACCTAGTCAAGACAAAGAAATCCCTAAGGAAAATCCCCCAAAGACGAAGGAGGGGTGGAAATTATACACAGACGGAGCCTCAAGCTCCGATGGTTCGGGAGCAAGTCTAATGCTGGTCAGTCCGGAAGGAAAGGAATACACTTATGCATTACGTTTTTGAGTTCGAAGCTACCAACAATGAAGCTGAGTATGAAGCTTTGTTAGCTGGTCTTCGACTTGCAAAGGATATGGAGGTTTGAAATGTCTCCATTTTTGTGGACTCGCAGCTAGTCGCCAACCAAATTAAGGGCTCCTACGAAGTAAGGCAGCCCACCATCAAACAGTATTTAGAGAAAGCTAAAGAACTCCTTCAAGGGTTCGAATCCTATGAGGTAGTAGATGTTCGCTGAAATCAAAACAAGAAAGCGGATGCCTTAAGCAAGCTAGTCTCGATAGCATTTGCTCATCTAACAAAGGAGGTTTTAGTATAAGTCTTGGCCCATAGGTCAATTACACAAGGTAAATCATCTAACAAAGGCTCCAACTGGATGACTCCAATAAAGGTATACTTGATAAGTGGTATTCTGCCTGATGATCAAAAACTTGCACGAAGGGTCAGGGTTAAGGCTCCCCAATATAGACTTGTGGGGGATAATCTCTACAAAAGGTCTTTCTCGTCTCCATGGCTTCGTTGTGTAGGACTGAAGCACGCTTCGAGCATTATCTATAATGTTCATGAAGAATCTTGCAGAATGCACGCAGTTTCTCGTTGCATTGCCTCGAAAATAATGAGGTTGGGATATTATTGGCCATCCATACTGGAAGATGCAACTGAAATGATACAAACATGTGCGGCATATCAGATACACTTAAAAGTCCAAAGACCATTAGAGCATGACGTGACCTCTATCACATCAAGGCCTTTCGGTCAATGGGGATTCGACATAGTTGGACCTCTACCAATAGCTCCCGGAGGAGTACAATTCTTGGTAGTAGCTATAGACTACTTCACCAAATGGGTCGAAGCCAAGCCTTTGGCATCAATAACAGAAAAGCATGTGGAAAAGTTTGTGTGGGAACACATAATTTGTCGATTTGGAGTCCTACTAATCATCACCTCCAACAAAGGGAAGCAATTTGCCGAAGGGGTATTCCCATCTTTCTGCAAAGGCCTAAACATAAAGCAAATGTTCACTTGTGTTGACAGGGACATTGTCATTGAAATCGAGATAAGGTTAGGGCAATACCAGCATGAGTGGGTAGACGAACTACCCCAAGTCCTGCGGGCATATAGGAATATGTCCTTCAAATAAAATAGCACAAACAAAGCTAAGGCCTACATTCGAAAGACCCAACGTCATATCGAAAGGCTGCGGCAACTAAGCATGCAACCTCGAAATGCTAGACAAAAGTGTCAGGGTTAAAGACTGGAAATGATGCTAATCTTCGTAATTTTTACATACAAGACTTACTATTTTTAAAGCACTTAGCTTGTTTTTCAATTTCATGTAACGCATTCTTCTCACTTGGGAAAGAAGCATTAATGGTAGGTGTCTTAGTGTTCATTTCTTAAAATGATGTAATCCTCCCTACCCAATTAATGATATAAAATATTTCCCTCAAAATCTCTTGTTTCGTTATTTACAACAAAGATTTGTTCAGCCAAGTACTTTACAAGTTTCAATGTCGAAGGATGAAGCAGGACACATGTCGTGTATACAAATAACATCCATTACAATTCACATTAACTTTCCTATGAAGTCTTAGGGTATTCTAAGCCCTTTGTAACTTAAAGATGAAGACGGAGTGGGTCGCGACCCTCTGTCGCAGTCAAACTATACGATTGCTAAAAATCTTGGTCCAAAATACACACAATAAGGTCATAACCTTAGGCTGTATATTTACGTTTATAAATAAGCATAAGAGAAGACAAGCATGACATCAAAAGCGGGACACAATCCCCTAAATTGGCATTCATAAGGCTACAAATAGTCATAGCCAACATTAAACATCAGAATAATTGTCTAAAGTCTGGGTCGAAGCCCAGAACACAAAAGATAAATTGTTCAAAGAGTTAGGCACAGGCCTAACAAAGCATCATAAGAAATTGTTTAAAAGGGTACATGCCACCCTTAAGACCAAATTAACGCCAACATGCTAACCTTCATGCATTTTTGGAGGAGTTCGGATCCTCTTGGTGAGATGGAGACGGAGGCTTCGTAGACGGGGTTCTCTTGGTTGGAGAGGGAGGCTGTATTTTTCTTGGCTTCTTGGACAGGAGATCTTCAATTGAGGCTGAGAGGTCCTTGGTTGCTTCGGCAAGGAAAGGGTACTCTGCTGTAGTGTACGCGTTACCAGCATCGTTATATTCTTGCTTGGACGTTGGGCGGTAGTAGGGTACCTGATGAGTGTCTAAATACTCATCATTTTACACCCATAATAGACACAAAAATGGCCAAATATACCAATATATATTGCAGATATCCTTGGTTTTGTGTTTTATGTGTTTCAGGTACTGAAGGATTGCAAACGGAACGAAAACGAGCATTTTTGGGATCGACTCGACAACAATTGTACATTTGATCAAGTGAAGACGAGAGTCAAAGTCAACCCCCAAAATACCAAAATGACACAAATGGTCCCTGGGAATAATTTCTATTTTTGGCAGCTTTAGTCCTTGGATTTTCAAATGTTACAACATTGGTCCTCAAAGATTAAACCTAAATCCATTTTTATCCTAAAATAACTAAACCCAGTTATCAACCAAACCCAATCCAATCCTTAACTAAACTCAAGCCCAACACAAACCATACCCAGCCCACACCAATAACCCAACCCGACCCCTTTTCTCTTTATTTAGCCAAACCAGGTTTGACTTCGGTCAAAACCTTCTCCTTCTTCCCAGTTACCCGCCCAAGAACCTCAACCCACCATCCACCGCCCTTATCCTGACACACCCACCCCCTCCTCTTATCTCACTTCACCTAACTGCCAAGAAGCATTTAAAGCTTCTTCCCCATCACACTTCACCAACCATGTGCTGTTATCCCACTCACATAAATTTTGGCGCCAAAAGTGGAATCAAAGGCTCAGATCATTTCAAAGTCATCCAAGGGTCAGAAATTGCTCAGAGATAAAGAGAAGAGATATCCCACTTAGTTTTAGTATAAATAGGACCTTGTGTAAGCCTTAATGGCTAAGTAGTTAATTTTCCTTAATCGTTTTTATTTTTATCATTCTTTACTTATTGTAATTTTCAAGTTCCAGTGTTAATTGAAGTCATTTACAGTTATATTGTTATAATTTCAAGCTCTCTTGTACTCATTATCAGTTTTTATAAATTTCAAGATTACTTGAATTCGTATTAAATAATATAAGTTGTTAAGAATCAATCAAAAGCCTCAATACCCTTCATATAAGTTTATATAAGCTTAATATAGCTTGTTATAAGCTTGTATTAGATTCTAGCTAGTTTTATTTTGAAGAACCAAGAAAAGTCAATGAAAGTCAAAGGGAGCTCAAAATAAGCTGTTCTGGGTAATAAGCTGTCCTTGGAAGCTAATTTGGGTTTCTAGCTTGTTGACAACAAGCTAGGGTTGTTCTGATCTTGTTCTTTCTGTTCTATAAGCCATATCAAGTTGTAAGCTTTTTATCAACTTTAGCTTAATTTCTATTGTCACTGTAGAATAGCTTATTTACAGCTTATTTTCAATATTTACTGCTTATTATTAGTTTGTATTTATATTTCATCAGTTCTTTAGTTTTAAAATAGCCATTGTCTTAATTTTCCTTAAAAATCATAAAAAAGCCAAAAATAAGCTAGCTTAATTAAACTGCTTAATTTTCAGTATAAGTCATTTTTTTTATAGCTTATCATACTTAATATCAATATTAGAATTTAAATAATAAGTTTTAAATAACCTGTGCTAATTAAAAATCAAGACAGACCATTTTAAGGAGTGTTTGGCTTTGAAAGTCAAACGGGTAAAAATAGATATCCACTGTTCATTGACACTTTGCCTAAGTTTAAACTTGTATAACTCAGTGTTTAGAAGCTGTTAGTATAAGCCTTTTGCATATTTTTCAAAGTTTGAAGAAATTCAGTCTGCTAGTGCAAACATAGAACATGAACTGATCCAATAAGCTCTCTAGAGCTTTAACCCCTTTTAAGCTTTTGTCTTTGGTATTTTTGGACTCCATTAGGTCACTTAAGATCACCCTAAGTCCCTTGTTATATGCCTTTAAGCCTAGCACAGGTCTGCACAAAATCTAGCATAGCAGTCCAAATTTTTGGTCTTTCATACTTTTGCAGATTTTAAGAATTTTCTAGTGCTCTCACCTTAAGTTGGAATAAACTGAATTTCTGGATAGTCATAGTTCCCCAGTTCACCTAGCTTCTAGTATTTTTTATAAGATTTTTCTAGTAGCTTTTAGTAGCTTTTTGATAGCTTGAAAGTGCCCCAAATCTCCCCTGCACCACCACATAACAGCAGACTCAGGAAGCTTTCTAGCTTATTTGAGCTTTTCTGGCTTATCAGCCAGCTTTTCTTGAATCCTTTAGCTTCTTTATAGTGTACTCAGTCCCTATTAGCTTTTCTAAAATCCTCTTAGCTTATTTCCAGCTTAATAGCTTATTTCATCCAATTCAAAGTTTTAAAAATAGTTATAAGGTAGACTGTTGGTATAAGCTGCTTAATTTTAGCTTATTTAATAAAGTTCTAAAAATATTTCCTTTGTAAAAGTTGTTTAAATATAGCTTAATAATAAGTAGCAAAAAGAAAATAACCAAAAAAATAAGTTTTAGAAAAAAGGTAAGTGCTGGGATTCGAACCCTGGCCACCCAGCTCACCACACACACTCACTACCGTTTTGCCCTTGGGACTTTTTCGTTTAAGTTTACTTTCCATAAATATTTAACCTTTATAGTCAGTTTTAGCTTATTCAAGCTATTTAGCTTATAGCAGCTTATCCAAATAAGCTGTCACACCCTTTTTATTTTTCTTAGCTCTGTATTCACATAAGGTATTTTAGAAAAAAGTTTCATAATTTTCTTAAAAGTTTTAATATTTTTAATCAATTAATTAGTTTAAAATAGTAATTAATTCATAATAAATAGAATAATAATCAGAAAAATATAATTTTAATTTCCAAAATTTTCTTTTGTTATTTAGAACTTAGGAAAAATAATTTGGCACTTGTAGGTTTTATTTTCATAGATTTCACTTTTGTAGCTCGTTTTTAGAATTCTCGTTACGCGTTTTTAGTTTAAATCATTTAGAACTTAATTTTCCTGTGAGAATTTGTTTCTCATTTGTTTAAATTAGAATAATCAAAGCAAAAATTCCATATCCCAAATATCAGTCACTCTAATCCAAACTTTCAACGATTGCCCATTCACTCATCGTTGGGAAACGACCCGGGTAATCACTTACTTGGTATCACACACACAAACGTGAGTTTTTACAAGTTAATCTTTTTCCTAAAAGGTTGATTTGTCTTTATTCACGCGTATCCGTCTGCATATTATTTATATACACTATTTAGCACGGATCAAATTTTGGCGCCGCTGCCGAGGAGGTTGTGTTGCGACAATATCGTTGAGATTTTAAAACGATTAGTGACTTGAAATCCTTCTTTCAGAAGTTTCCACTTTCATAAACCATATAAAATACAAAAATATTTTTCTTTTCTTTTATATATATAATATCATATAAAAAATAAAAACCCAAAAACATTTTCTGTTTTATTGTTAAAATAAAAGATAAAAGCAAAATCAATATAATATTCCTCAACTTGGGTATTATCATAATAAGTTCCCAAACCAAAGATTAAAACTTGCCTTTGTGTCGCTTGCGAATTCGGCTCACCTTTGATTGATAAACAAACTATAACGGAGGTTTAAGGAGGGTTTGACATTAAATTGTCGAACCGAAAGAAGCGGGTTTTTAAGGAGCATTCATTGCCCACCTTTGCTTCTCCGCCACTCTGTGCGTTTTTTAGTCAGAGAGCTACCGTACGCTTGTTGATTTAAGGTTTAAGTTCCTTGTGTTTTGCTTCGATCTTGATTTAATTAAAATATTTTATTTAGTGCATGCGCACTCGTTCTTCCACGTCGACAAGCCCTTTACGTGAACTCGTAGATATTCCGAGAAGACGTAATCGTAGACGTGCTGCCCGAATAGTCGAACCCGAGATTCATGCTGTTCCCATTAATAATATGGCAGACGAACGAACAATGGCGGAGATGCTCCAAGCACCCACCGAGGGTTACGGAGATGCCATCGTTTTACCACCCATCGATTCTGATAATTTTGAATTGAAAACGCATTTGATTCAACTCGTGTCCACAAACCAATTCCACGGGTTTGAATGAGAAGATCCGTATGCACACATCCGTTGGTTCAACAAGTTGACCTCTACAATCAATTATAAGGATGTGCCGCAAAAAGTTATCAAATTGATGCTATTTCCGTTTTCACTTGAAGGGGCAGCCCGGATTTGGCTGGATAAAGAACCCCCTCGATCCATTGAAACTTGGGAAGATCTCGTACAGAAATTTGTTAATTATTTCTTTCCTCCTTCAAAGAGGACTAATCTGAAAAATGAAATTTCTGGATTTCGTCAAGGTTTCGATGAAATCTTCGGAGAGGCATGGGAATGATTTAAAGATCTCCTTAGAAAATGCCCGCATCATGATTTCACGGAGTTACAACAGATCAATACGTTTTATAATGGGTTGAATGGAAACGATCAAGATTCACTTAACGCAGTCGCCGGTGGCAATATCTTGAATCGTAAACCTAAAGATGTGATTGAAATTTGTGAAAATAAATCAAAAGTTCCTATTTCTCGAAACAAAGTGAATGTTCCTATCACTCCTGCTTCTTCATCCGGTAACTCATCAGAGTTAGCCTTTCTAACGGACGCAATGCGTTGCATGATGAAGGAAATGAAAGAAATGAAAGAAATGAAGAGTGAAATTCATAAACCGGAACAAATCAAAGCCATAAACAAAGTGTGTGAAACTTGTGGTGGCCCGCATGCGTATTACAATTGTCAAGCAACCGATGCTTCTGTTTACCAAGCTCCCGTAGCTGCAGTAAACCACAATCAATACCGACCGCATGCTGAAACTCATTACCGAGCACCAAATGCTATGGTACCACCTGGTTTTCCACCCGTGCCAAACCAAAATAATCAAAATCGCTTTGTTCAAAATCAAGGACAAAATTTCAACAATTCTCAGAATTTCAATCAGAACCGTAACAATTTCAACCAGCCACATCAAGCTCCGAATCAACACATTTATCAAACACCTCCTCAAGCTCCTTTGACTAATGATTTCATGAAAATTCATGAGTCCAGCATGCGTTCAATGCAGACTCAAATCAATAATATGAAAGTCGAGTTGCGAAAGGAAATTGATACTACGATGTCTCGTCAAACAAATGAGTTGAAGAATATGATGGGCAGTTTCATGAACATGAACCAGTCTTCTTCATCTTCCGGACGACTTCCGAGCAATACCATTACTAATCCTAATGCTGAGTTGAAAGCCGTCACCACTTGTAGTGGTAAGACGCATAATGGACCCTCGACCCCAATGCCCCTTCCACCGGGGGAAGTGAGTCGAGAGACCGAGGTGACAAAGGACAAAGTGCAAATTGCTAGCCCACAAAGTACCGCACAGGTCCAACCTCCGGTCGTCCAAACTCCAATTCCGGAACCCGATGTTCCGATGACAAATCCTAAGCCCTCGATTCCTTATCCGTCGAGGCTTAATGATCAGAAGCTCCGTGACAAAACTAATAGTCAAATGATGAAGTTTCTTGAAATCTTTCAAAAGTTACACTTCGATATTAGTTTTGCGGATGCTCTTCTCTACATGCCAAAGTTTGCTTCAACATTCAAGAGTCTCCTTAGCAATAAGGAAAAATTGTTGGAATTGGCAAAGACTCCAATGAATGAGAATTGTTCGGCGGTGATCCTTAAAAAGTTGCCCGAAAAACTAGGGGACCCCGGCAAATTTCTCATCCCTTGTGATTTTCAAAAGCTAGATGAATGCTTTGCCTTGGCCGATCTTGGCGCAAGCATCAATCTAATGCCTCTTTCAGTTTGGGAAAATCTTTCTCTTCCGGAGCTTACTGATACATGAATGACACTAGAGCTTGCAAATCGATCGGTTACTATTCCGAAAGGTATTGCCGAAGATGTCTTCGTGAAGGTTGGCAAGTTCCATTTTCCTACTAACTTCGTAGTGGTCGATTTTGATGCCGATCCTCGTGTCCCCCTTATTTTGGGAAGACCATTCTTGAAAACGGCTCGTGCATTAATTGATGTCTACGAAGGTGAGATGACTTTTAGGGTCGGAGATGAAAAACTGGTCATTAATATTGAAAGCACTTCAAAAGATCTTCTCAAGCATAAAAGCGAGTCAATTAATCAAATTGATGTCCTTGATTCTACATGCGAGGAATACTTTCAAGAAGTGCTAAGTGGCAATCCCATTTCATCTGATCCTACCATTGCTCTCTCTTCCCCCTCTCTCACTCCGTTTGAGGGAGGTGACTTCATCTTGGAAGAGATTGAGGCTTGTTTATCAAATGATTCAATTTATTCTGGAATTGATGATGGTGTATTTGACATGGAGGGAGATATTCTTCTCATCGAGAAATTGCTTAATGCTGAACCACCATCTTTCCCTCCGAAAGAACTTCATAATGAGGAAATCAAATCTATTGATGATCCTCCTGAGGTCGAACTTAAGGACTTGCCGCCTCATCTGGAATATGCATTTTTGGAGGGTACCGATAAATTACCCATCATAATTGCTAAAGATTTAAATGATGAGGAGAAGACCACTCTCATAAAGGTTTTAAAGTCACACAAGCGAGCCATCGCTTGGAAACTTTCCGACATTAAGGGTATTAACCCGGAATTTTGTACACACAAGATTTTAGTGGAAGATGACTTTAAACCAGCGGTTCAACATCAAAGAAGGGTTAATCCCAAAATTCACGAGGTTATTAAAAAGGAGGTTCTTAAACTCTTTGATGCCGGATTGATTTACCCTATCTTGGATAGTCCTTGGGTGAGCCCCGTTCATTGCGTACCTAAAAAAGGTGGCATTACCGTTATTGAAAATGATGAAAACGAGTTAATTCCGACTCGATTGGTAACGGGATGGCGTGTATGCATTGACTACCGAAAGTTAAATGACGCCACCCGTAAAGACCATTTTCCATTACCCTTCATGGACCAAATGCTCGAAAGACTAGCGGGAAACGAATACTATTGTTTTCTCGACGGTTTCTCGGGTTACTTCCAAATTCCCATTGATCCGCAAGATCAAGAAAAGACCACTTTCACATGCCCTTATGGAACGTTTGCCTACCGACGCATGCCTTTTGGCTTATGTAATGCTCCGGGCACGTTCCAAAGGTGTATGATGGCCATTTTTCATGACATGATCGAAAAGACTATGGAAGTCTTTATGGATGATTTCTCGGTCTTTGGGGATTCTTTCACCACATGTCTCTCCCATTTGGACAATATGCTTAAACGGTGTGAAGACACTAATCTTTGTCTAAATTGGGAGAAAAGTCATTTCATGGTCAAAGAGGGCATCGTCCTCGACCGTAAGATTTCAAAGAACGGGATTGAGGTGGATAGAGCTAAAGTTGATGTTATTGCTAAGCTACCTCATCCCACAACCGTTAAAGGCATTCGGAGTTTTCTTGGTCACGCCGGTTTCTATCGTAGATTCATTCAAGATTTTTCAAAAATTGCCCGGCCGATAACCCGTCTCCTTGAAAAGGAAACTCCGTTTATTTTCTCCAAAGAGTGCATTGAAGCTTTTCAAACTCTTAAGATAAAGCTTACTGAAGCACCAATCTTAGTTACCCCCGATTGGGACCTACCTTTTGAACTTATGTGCGATGCAAGTGATTTTGCCATAGGTGCGGTCTTGGGGCAACGGAAAACAAATCACTTTCAGCCTATACACTATGCTAGCAAAACTATGACCGAGGCTCAAGCTCATTACACCACAACGGAAAAGGAATTATTAGCCGTGGTGTATGCTTTCGAAAAGTTTCGGCCATACTTGATCTTGTCAAAAAGCATAGTGTATACGGACCACTCGGCTCTCAAATATCTCTTTGCAAAACAAGATGCAAAGCCGAGATTGCTCCGTTGGGTTCTCCTCCTGCAAGAATTTGATATCATCATCCGTGATAAAAAAGGAGCGGAGAACCTAGCTGCTGATCATTTGTCCCGATTAGAGAATCCTCACCAAAGTGTGCTCGAGAAAAAGGAAATAAATGAAACATTTCCTCTCGAGACACTTAACGTGGTATCTTTTCGTGGTGACTCTAGTACCCCATGGTTTGCCGATTTTGCAAATTACCATGCGGGTAACTTTGTGGTGAAAGGAATGTCGTCCCAACAAAAGAACAAATTCTTCATGGATGTGAAGCATTACTTTTGGGACGACCCCTACTTGTTTAAAGTATGTGCGGATCAAGTCATCCGGCGGTGTGTTCACGGCAATGAAGCCGTTGAAATTCTTAAGGCTTGCCACAATGGACCCACGGGGGGACATCATGGTGCCAACTACACCGCCAAGAAGGTGTTTGATTCCGGTTTCTATTGGCCCACAATCTACCGTGATGCCCATGACTTAGTCAAATCTTGTGACTCTTGTCAACGTCATGGGAAGATTTCTCAAAAAGATGAAATACCAGAAAACGTAGTTCAAGTTTGTGAAATCTTTGACGTTTGGGGCATTGACTTTATGGGCCCGTTCCCGTCTTCACGAGGGAACAAGTATATACTCGTGGCTATCGATTATTTGTCTAAATGGGTTGAAGCGAAAGCACTCCCCACCAACGACGCCCGAGTAGTGTGTAAATTTTTCAAATCACTCTTTGCTCGGTTTGGAACTCCCCGTGCTATCATTAGTGATCGCGGTACGCACTTTTGCAATGAACAATTTGCAAAAGTCATGCAAAAGTATGGTGTAACTCACCGTCTTTCCACTGCGTATCACCCTGATGCGCGTGATGTGTCGTTGCGGTTTAGCAGTTTTAATGCCTACTCAAGTTTTAAATTTATATTTAGCCGACTTATCAATAACACACACACTTAACGAGCAGTGTACCCGGTCAGTATGAAGATAATGGTAAGTAGAGTGTCGATCACTAAGGGTGGAACGTATTATCTCGTTATTCTAATCAGTATTTTAATATCCTAACGCAAGGGGGTTTCAGCCTGAGAGACTGGCACGGTTTGTTTGCAATTAATTAATAAAATAAACCAAAAGGCACGAATCAGCAAGTAGCACACACGTACACAGATAAATACTTGAGACAATAAGAGGGCTGTCCTTATGATTAAGTAGATTGTCACTTGTTTTATTGATAGCTTTATATGAAGTGTATGTAGTTAACCCTTTCTCGTTGGTCCTAATCTTATCGGCGAGTAAACCCTTAATGATTACTTATGTCTAAAAGTTATTCCTAAGTGATCAATTTAGTAATAACCGTGGGAGCCACATTATGTCCCGCAGTCAAATGCCCGCAAGCCACTAATAAACACAGAGGTTATCAATGCACTAATAAGTAGTAACCAAAGACATCAACATATAAACTTTAATTGATGGGAAAGCAAGTATTAAAGGGAGTGCAATCTTTCGTTGTCACATTACACAAGCCACCAATCCTGATGAATTAAAGTTTGCTAACACAATAAAACAAAACTACTTAATGAATTAAACACATGCAGCACCTTCTTACAGCTCTTGTATCTTTGATTTGGGTGTGTCTTGTGCTGCCTCCTTGACTGAATTCGTCCTTTGTTCCTCCTGTTTGAACTTCGGTTTTTTGGTTTTTCGGAACTTTTAATTCGTCTGGTCTACGGGGTATTTATAGTTTCTGTCTGAGGGAAGATGCGGCGCATCTACTAAGTAGATGCGGCGCATGTACTTAACTTCGCGTGGGGTCCAAGATTATAATATTCAGGAATATTCGTACACCGCCAGAAGATGCGGCGTAACTCCATGATTAGATGCGGCGCATGTCCTCTTGTATCTTGGATCGTATCTGGTGATATCTTGATAGAGATGCGGCGCATGTCGAGAGTGAGATGCGGCGCATCTGGAGCAGAATTGACTTGATCTTGTCCATGTCAGTAGACCTTCAACTTTATGCACGTTTTGCTCCACAATTAGTCCAAAATCGCTAAGTCTCACCAAATGCTAGTTTTTACCTGAGAATTACAAAAGTAAACGATTAAGTATCAATCCTCATACATAATATAGTAAAACAAGTCAAATTAATAGGATAAATGATAGTAATAAAATGTACTTATTTGAGTTCATCAAATATCTCCCCACTTGAACTTTACTTGTCCCCTAGTAAACCTTAGAATTTCTTTTATGAAAATGTATCCTAAAAGATGTTAGGATTTATTTTTATATTTAAGCATGTATTCGTTCATTTCATAATCACACAACTAAACACTTAACGATTCAGAAGTAAAATAAAATAAGTCGATAAAAGCAAATCTAATCGTTTAACTGTCCAGTCGCGACGAATATTCTATCATAAGCTTGGCAAGTATACACATCTCCACCACTAAAGCTAAGGAGCAACAAGTCTAAAGCGGTAAAAAGGGTTTTTAGGCTTAAGGGTTAATTATTATCTTTCACTATCGATCTCAAATTCCAGAAAAGGCGACAAAATCACAAATACATGATCGAATCCACGAACACGATACTTGCAATTGCTCAAATCCTTAACTCGAATAGGCTAAAGATAGGTCCAAACTTCACCAATAATAATATATCAAAAAGGGCGACAAAATCATAAATACATAGCCGAATCCACGACTACGATACTTAAGATTGCTCAAATCCCTAATCTCAATAAATCAAAGGTTTGGTTGGATAAAGAATAATAAAGGGCATGGATAACATTTGGGATATAAATTGGTGCAAAAATAAAAATAAACAAAACAAATAAATTAAAATCCTAAGTGTGGTTAATCACTATCCCAACCATCCCATGAATAAGACTCATATCATCGAATAACTCACGCTTTAACACTTGAAACACACGCTTTAGGTAGACACGAATTATACTCAACAAAATCTTAATCAAAGAATAAACCTTAATTGGCGTTCCCATAACTGCCAATTCCCATTCAATCCATAGATATAGTACAACAAATAGTGGTGATATCGACCACTTACATAACTTTACATAAGTTGGTTAAAACTAACTTCCAACTTTTCTTTCTTTCTTTTTCTTTTCTTATTTTTTCGATTTTTTTTTTTTTTTTTTTTTTTTTTTTTTTTCAAACATAAACATAGATGTGTAAAATTTCACCACATCACTATAACTTTCTTTCCGGATAATTTTTCATACTTTTCATGACTTCTGAAATAATGGTAATAGTGAAAGTAGTAAACACACGAAAAATAAACTCCAAAATATACAATATTTACTTTCACTCCAATTGCATTGTGCAATTTCCCGACCTAACCAAAGATAATGAATTACGCACACGAACACAGGTAATGTAAGGAAACACACTTTGCCTATAGAAATTAACCAACCACGAATTCTAATCTACAGGGTAGGCTAAGGTGTAAGGGTGTAACGAAACATTTTAAACATAGGTGTAAGAAACGAAAGGAATGGCTCTGAGGGTTTTTCTAGGGGTATCTTACTCTAAAAATGAGAGTAACAAAAGGTTTATACGGGGGTTAACTAACCAGTGTAGTTAGTTAATAACACATAACATATAAGGCTATTTGGGTGTAATCCTAGAAATTTACCAAGTTAGACAAGTCACTCCAATTATATAAATAATACTTATTATGGTGGTCTCGAATAGTATACAAGCCAAGTTCTAAAGTTTACAAGTCACCGGCACACTCATAGATTTGTGAATTTTGAAAAATCATAATTTTTGAAAATAACGTCATGTGTGCAGCTATGCAACTTAGATCTTAAACAAAAACATGCTAAAAAAAAAAAAAAAAATTAAGTTTGATATATTAAGCACATTTTAAGCATAATTTTTGAAAAAGTTTAGGACAAGTAATTGTTAAGTGTTCTAATTCTCCAATCCCCCCACTTAAGTTAAACAACGTCCTCGTTGTTTGTATAAAAGGTTAAAAACTGGAAAATAAAAGAATTAGAACAGAAAAACTCCCCTGAGATTTGCTCGGTATGATCCTCCATTAGTATAAGAGCAAAAATCAACTTCTTGTGGATTAGAACGTTAAAGCTTCATACTTGATGTATCCACAGGAAATCCAGGAAACTATAATACCACCAATACTTTAAAACACACCTAAGATAAGAAAGGTTCAAACTTGCATAATACATTAGTAGTTAGGAAAAAAAAATAAAAATTAAAACTGAAAATCATCAGGTCAGTCGATGCGCCGTATCTTATGGAAGAAGATACGCCGTATCGAGCCTGGAATAAATACGGATCAGAATAAAGATGCGCCGCATCCTTAACCAGGGATGCGCCGCATTAAAATTAAACTGATAAATAGTTTTAAAGTCGAAAATAAAAATGCAGAAAAATAAAATAAGATATGACCATTGCAGGAGATGCGTCGCATCTCAGAATTGAGATGCGCCGTATCCTCATGCGGCCTGGACTGACTCGACACAGAAAACAGAATAAAAGATAATTCTCCGGGTTGTCTCCCGGTAAGCACTTGTCTTTATTCCAGAGTCTTCAAGTTAGACTCACGTTCAGCTCTTTAATATCGATCATTGATTCCTACATTGCCGCGTAGGATCCACTTAGCAACTAATTCGTCACGTATATATTCAGGTCCCAAGTTCAAAACTCCTTTATAGAATCCTTCCATCATCTGATACGGGTATTCAATCCCTCTCTTCATGTCATCATTACTAATAAAAAGGAATGGAGAGAATTTGTAGCAGACCCTATTAGTAGCATGTTTAAATCCAGGGTGAGTTCGGGGCATCATATAAGTGATAACGTCGCTTCCACATTGAAAGGTGATCTTTCCTTCAAATCGCTTTGCATTAGTAGTGATCTCCCTACAGAATGGTTTTCCAACAATCACGTCGCCCATAATGCTGTCACGATAGGCATTCATGTCTTCAACAACGGCGAACTCAGTAACAATAGTAAAGCGTCCAACGAAGATCGGGACATTAATGAAGGCTCCAACTACATTCTTTCCCCTACACTCCACTTTATTTCTCATAATAGAATTGTAAAAGCTTCTTGACATAACATTGATCGGCAAAATAGGAAAGAAATTGGCGTCAATACATTTGTATCCAATCATGCATGGGAATTGCAAATTGTAAGCACAATTGGCGTGGATCCTTCTACCATAATCCCAAGAACCATCATATCCCTCAAATTCATCGTAATTCCTAGTATTAATAACGTTGACTTTTGGACTATCCACAATTTCTCCTTCTTCTAACTCAGATTCAGCATCATCCATGAACAGGTCATTGGATTCCAATGGTCCATTAAGGTCATTAAGTTCAATGTAGTCCCCATCGTAACGTTCGAGTGATTTATCATGCACTAATACTTCATTCATAAAATTGGCTTCGAAGTCGAAGTCAAGCAGTTCTCCGTATCCTTCCATTTTTCTTCTGAAATAATCACGAAAGCATCAGTAGGGTATGCCCAAGAAAGTAATATATCAGAAAATTAATAACGAAAACGGAATACGAAAAATTAAAGTTACTGATATCTGCAGACGATGCGCCGTATCCAAAAAGTTGGATACGCCGTATCTTATAACCGTTAAAATTTAATCAAACTTTATTCAGAAAATAGATACGCCGCTTAGAATTTAAGAATGCGCCGTATCGAATTAATTAATCAAAAATCAGTTTATCTAATTAAAATTAAATGCGTCGTATTAACGAAAGTTAATGCGCCGTATTTTCGTTACGTTTAAAAATAAATATCGATTTTTGATTCAGAAAGATGCGCCGTATCGACAGAGATCGATACGCCGTATCTGTTTAATAATTCGCAAACTGTTTTTAATTAAAATAATAGATACGCCGTATCTGCGAAAGCAGATGCGTCGTATGGCGTTAACGTTTAGAATTTTTTTTTTTTTTTTATCGAAAATAGATACGCCGTATCTGCTAAAGCAGATGCGTCGTATTACTTTATCGCTTAGAAAAATTTTCTTATTAAAAACAGATACGCCGTATCTTGGGGAAAAGATGCGTCGTATCGAATTAATTAAACGCGTTGTATTAAAAAAAAATTAAACGCAATACGCCGTATCTGAGAGATCAGATGCGCCGTATCGTTTGATTTAGCACAGTACAACGATAGCAGAACAGAAAAATACGAAAAATAAAAACAAAAATTAAACACACAAACGAAAATAAACACACAAAAATAAAAGAAAACAATTAACACACAATACAACAAATATGCAAAATAGTACAATGATGCAATTAATCTAATAAAAAGAAAAACCTAATTAAAATACTAATCAAATTAAAAGATAATAACAATTCACTCCCCGGCAGCGGCGCCAAAAAAACTTGATGCGCGTGATGTGTCGTTGCGGTTTAGCAGTGTTAATGCCAACTCAAGTTTTAAATTTATATTTAGCCGACTTATCAATAACACACACACTTAACGAGCAGTGTACCCGGTCAGTATGAAGATAATGGTAAGTAGAGTGTCGATCACTAAGAGTGGAACGTATTAACTCGTTATTCTAATCAGTATTTTAATATCCTAACGCAAGGGGGTTTCAGCCTGAGAGACTGGCACGGTTTGTTTGCAATTAATTAATAAAATAAACCAAAAGGCACGAATCAGCAAGTAGCACACACGTACACAGATAAATACTTGAGACAATAAGAGGGTTGTCCTTATGATTAAGTAGATTGTCACTTGTTTTATTGATAGCTTTATATGAAGTGTATGTAGTTAACCCTTTCTCGTTGGTCCTAATCTTATCGGCGAGTAAACCCTTAATGATTACTTATGTCTAAAAGTTATTCCTAAGTGATCAATTTAGTAATAACCATGGGAGCCACATTATGTCCCGCAGTCAAATGCCCGCAAGCCACTAATAAACACAGAGGTTATCAATGCACTAATAAGTAGTAACCAAAGACATCAACATATAAACTTTAATTGATGGGAAAGCAAGTATTAAAGGGAGTGCAATCTTTCGTTGTCACATTACACAAGTCACCAATCCTGATGAATTAAAGTTTGCTAACACAATAAAACAAAACTACTTAATGAATTAAACACATGCAGCACCTTCTTACAGCTCTTGTATCTTTGATTTGGGTGTGTCTTGTGCTGCCTCCTTGACTGAATTCGTCCTTTGTTCCTCCTGTTTGAACTTCGGTTTTTTTGGTTTTTCGGAACTTTTAATTCGTCTGGTCTACGGGGTATTTATAGTTTCTGTCTGAGGGAAGATGCGGCGCATCTACTAAGTAGATGTGGCGCATGTACTTAACTTCGCGTGGGGTCCAAGATTATAATATTCAGGAATATTCGTACACCGCCAGAAGATGCGGCGTAACTCCATGATTAGATGCGGCGCATGTCCTCTTGTATCTTGGATCGTATCTGGTGATATCTTGATAAAGATGCGGCGCATGTCGAGAGTGAGATGCGGCGCATCTGGAGCAGAATTGACTTGATCTTGTCCATGTCAGTAGACCTTCAACTTTATGCACGTTTTGCTCCATAATTAGTCCAAAATCGCTAAGTCTCACCAAATGCTTGTTTTTACCTGAGAATTACAAAAGTAAACGATTAAGTATCAATCCTCATACATAATATAGTCAAACAAGTCAAATTAATAGGATAAATGATAGTAATAAAATGTACTTATTTGAGTTCATCACACCCACAAACAAGTGGGCAAGTTGAAGTTTCAAATCAGGGTATCAAAAGAATTTTAGAAAGGACCGTAGGTGAAAACCGTGCATCCTGGTCGGATAAACTAGATGACGCACTTTGGGCCTTCTGTACAGCCTACAAGACACCCATCGGGTGTACTCCATACAAGATGGTTTACGGAAAGGCGTGCCATCTACCGATCGAGCTCGAGCACAAAGCCTATTGGGCCTTAAAACATGCCAACTTCGACCTTAAGTCCGCGGGTGATCACCGGAAAGTTCAACTCAATGAATTAAATGAACTTCGTGATCAAGCCTACGAGAACTCTTTGATCTACAAAGAAAAGACAAAGAAGATCCATGACTCCAAAATCAAGAATCGCGTTTTCAACGTTGGTGATCGAGTCCTTCTTTTTAACTCTAGATTGAAGATATTCTCGGGTAAACTTAAAACCCGTTGGACTGGACCATTCACCGTTGCCAAAGTTTTTCCTTATGGCACCATCGAGTTATCTCAAACCGATGGACCAAACTTCAAGGTGAACGGTCATAGGTTGAAGCATTACTTTGGAGGGGACATACCACCCATGGTTGTCCCAGATCTCCAAACTTTCCCCATGAACCAATGAATTCGGGGTCGAGTCAAGCTAGTGACTCGGTTAACAAAAACATTAGCATTGCATGGGTGACAACCCATGTTTCTGTCTTCTCTCTTATTTCTAACACTAAGTGTGGGGGAATCCCACTGTGCTGTGCTTTTTTGTGTGTTGTTTGCTCTTGTTTACAGGTTTCCCTTGGATTGTGATGATTGCCGCGCCTGTTTTCAATCCAGCCGCCCAATATCCTATCCTTTTGCTAACGATTATCTAGGGATATCTTTTTAATCCTGTTTGTGAAAATAGAGATTTCTTTCACACACTTGGCTATTAGTATTACCTTTTTACGTTCTAAGTCTCGGCATAATAGCCGGTACTTTGAATATTGAGGGCAATATTCAATTCTAAGTGTGGGGGAGAATTCTCTCGAATTTTGTCACATTGTACCTTCTAGTGCCCTAGTACCCCCGTTTTGCCCAAAATTTTAAATTTTTTTCGTTTTTGAATAAAGAAATTGCAATAAAAAAAGAAGTGTTTAGTCTTGATTAGGTTAGAACAAAGGGAATCCAGACTCTGCCAGAGTATTGATCTGGCTGCTTCCTTAACGATTAGACTAAGGTTTTACGATATGTGCAAATGAAAATGCTAAGCGTAGAATAATGGTTATTTTTAGAGCTTATATAAGTAATCTATGGCTTTTCCTCCTAGAAGATAACTAATCTGATTAAATACGTGCTGTTTTCAAACGTTTGAACGTTAAAATCATGTTGTTATGCAAAACGAATTTTTATACAATTTTGATATAGAGCCCGAGTTCAACTTCTTATTTTAATTCTTGAGAAAGCATATATGTAAATATATATATAAGTGTAAAAAAAAAAAAAAAAAAAAAAAATGAATGATGAAAAAATGAAAAATAAGAAAATGGAATGATATTGCAAAATGCAAAAATATAAAGATATTGCAAAATGCAATAAGTTTTGATATTGTGAAAATAAAGAAGTATGTGTTGTATAAATGTAGGAAAATTGCTTTCTCTTAAATTTAAATCGGAACTTAAACTTGGATTCGTCAATTTTGTATAAAGGTTAAACGGTAATTTAGTAGATTGTTGATTTCAAAGACCCCGAAATCTCCGGTATTATTCTCTGTGAGGTGTCAAAAGCCTGACCACCTAAAACCAACTGGTTTGGGATGTGCCGAGAAGAAAGCCGTTACATGGAGTGATCTCACCTTTGAGTCTCTAATCTCTAAATGACCGTTTGTTGTTATCTATGTAAGTATTTAATACTAGCATAGTGGGAATATCCAAAATCTTTGATATCAAAATTCCGCTGATTCCGGTACTATTCTCTGTGGGGTGTCAAAAGCCTGGTCACCTAAAACCAACTGGTTTGGGATGTGCCGAGAAGAAAGCCGCTACATGGAAAAGGCCCTTTTTGATCCTTAGATTTTTGAGGTTCCCGGTAAATTAGTATTTGACTTAAACAAATGACAACCATAATAAATGTCGATTTTTGCGGTCAAAATTTTGAAAATGAGCACAGTCACCTAAACTTGATAATTGTGGGAGTGAAAAGTTAAGTCTCGGCTTACATAGATTATTAGTATAAGTAGTGTTAGCATTTTACAAAAGCATTTGCACATTGAGTTTAAGCTTAGTTGGGAGTATAAAAAGAGGATGACGATTACAATTCCCTGGAGACACCCATTTTGTGTGAATCTTGTTCCATGATACCGTTTTTGGAAATCAAGCATTTATATATTTTGTTCTAGTTTAAATTTCGTGCATTATATAGAAAATCAAAACGGGGTATACTTGGTATTCTTTTGATCCTTTGATGCGTGGTTTTGTAACCTTACAACAGGTTTTACCTCTCGAGGGATCTCAAGAGGCTTACAACCCCACCAGGCAGTGTACCTGACCGATGTAGTATAGTGTAGTGGTAAGTACGGGGGATTGATCGTTCTCCACAGGGAATAGTGTTCGTTAGGTATGAAAAGCTACTCTAATAGGTCTAAGGGTTGAGGAAGATTCTTTTTATGTTTTTATATTTTTTATGAAAGCAAGTAAAATCTCGGGTTTTGAAAGAGTGGGCGGAATTAGTTGCTAGTCAACTAACCCAAAATTACTACGGATGCAAATAAAATAAAATAACAAAAATGAAAATGTGGTGAGAAACTTATGTGTAGAGAAATGTGTTTACTTAGATTTCCTTACTCCCTAGCTATCTTTTACCGGTTAATTAGTGTGTATTAGTCGCGTGGATGACGGGTGTATTCCTTAATACCATTCGTGGGGTGGCGTACTTACTTCCCCAACTCTACAAGCTCCTACTTCACTCCTATGTCGAGCCGGCTAGGAAGCTCCTAACATGGGATCACTAGAATTCGCTTGTGCATTAAATACAACCATAAAAACCTTTAGTACGCGTTTGGTTCATGTTTCTTAAGACGTTCAAGCAAGTTACCAAATAGGAAGTTAGCCAGTTTTCTTAAGCCTAACATAGATAAACAATCATCCAATACAACTAATAACACACTAATAACCAATAATCAATAGCTAGGTTTCATTAGATCTAAGCAAACACAAGATACATTTAGCCTAACATGTTAATCAAAAGACAAGAATAAGATAAAATCAAACAACACATAGACATATTGAATGATTAATTGATAACTTATCTTCAATGTAACATGGAAGATCTCAAGGCAAAAAGCCTTGAAAAAGAAGCTAAAATCGTCCTAGGGTTTTCTCCCAAAATTCCACACACTAAGCTCTCTCTAATGACAAAAAATTAGAAAACTATATATAGACTTTTGGATCTGACGGCGTCACCTTATGGAGTGTGACGCCGTCACCTCGCCGCTTTTAGGGTTCCCGGATGACCTTCTTGACGCCGTCCCTCTTTAGCTCTTCAAAAATCCATTCTGGCTTATCAAGGCTTGACGCCGTCGAACCATGAACATGACGCCGTCCCCTTATGATTTAAGCCGTGACGCCCTCGATCAAGTTAAAGCGTGACGCCGTCAGAATTCACATGCTATTTTCACTGGCCCGTCATGAGTAAATTTCACGTCCAACTTTTCTTGCCAAGGCATGACGCCATCCAGAGTAAAGTCTGACGCCGTCAAGAGTAACTTTTAGCCGATTCTTGAGACTTTGCCGTTTTCTTCACTTTTATGCTCCAAAAACGTCCAAAATGCCTCCTTTTCCAGATTTCTCCTCAAAAGTACCTAAAATGACAAAAGGAACGATTTAGGGCAATATTTGATCAAATAAATACGATTTAAGGCTTAAATGACCCCTTAAAAGCGGTACACTTTTCGCTTCATCAAATACCCTTACACTTGAGATTTGCTTGTCCTCAAGCAAATGTGCTTTTATTCTAATTAAAATACAAGTTAGGGGTCATTTAATGCTAACATAAAAGTAATTACAACAAATAATCGTTCCACTTCAATAATAATAAGCACGGAGATTACATACTAGCACCTCACAAGTAGTGTTTAGATACTCACATCTCTCAAGTGTCATCAAAATAAATCTCATAAATGAAAACGGATAATATCTCTCACCACCTGTCATAGCAAATAGATTACCATAGGCTTGGGAAAGGATCGAAAACCTCCTCCACTAGGCGTAAGCACCTAAGATAAACTATCAAAGAGGGCTTTTAAATGGGTTATAACGTTAGGTGTAGGGAAAAGGAAAACACGGTTTTGTTGGATAAGGGATATTTTACTGGTGGCGAGTTAAAAATCTTGATTAATTACATGTACTATACAATGTTGCTAAGCCAAGACTCGACTCGATTTTAGCTAATGAAAGAAAATAACAAAAACATAAAATGAAACGGGATGGTAGTCCGTATGATTTTCTACTTTTCTTTTTCTCATTTTTTTTGTATTTTTCTTGATTTTTTTTTTTTTTTTTTTTTTTTTTTTTTTTTTTTTTTTTTTTTTTTGCATACATTCTTACCCTACCATCCAAAATAATACATCATAGGGGCGTTGCATTCCCCTTACACTTGAACTTTTACATAACTTTACAAATAACTATTCTAATGACTCGAATTAAGATAATTAAAACACTTGGAGTACTTTTAAAATATTTAGCACATATGGGGGTAATAAATGATGTTCTTCCCCATTACTCCATTACACTAGTACTTTACCCATGAGTCCCAATCGTCCCAAAACAATATGTACAAGGATATGACTCGACTTAGCAACCATGTAATCAACTAGATAATTAACTTGGGTTTAAACAAATGTTGTAACAATAATGCACTAAAAATGAGTGCATACAAGGTAGGCTAAGGCGATTTGGGTGTACATTTTAGTGGGGTGTAACAAATTCTTCCTTTAAGTAAAATGCTTAAAGGTCAAAACGAAAAGATAGGCTCTGAGGGGTGTACTAGGGGTATCGTGTACTAAAAATGAGTACAACGCAAAGGGTGTGGGAGAATTACTTGACCAATGTAGCCAAAGTAATTATAACAAAAACACAGGTGTAAAACAATGGGTTTAATCCTAATGCCTCTTATCATGTAGTAAATCTAACTACACGAATGTAGTCTCACTTGTGGCCTTGGAATGGTCCTAACGCAAGTTCTAGAATCTAAGTGCTACCGGTACACACATCATAGCATAAATGCTTTTCCTACCAATTCTAGGGGCGAACCTCACATATTTGGGGGTGGAAAACTTTTTAGTGGTACGGTTTTGTGCTAGTTATATAACTCCTATCCGTGAGACGCTCATTAAGATCAAAGTTTCACTCCTAAATGTTGTAAAAAATTTTAAATTTGGCACTAAAATTACCTTAACAAGTATTTCTATCAGTTTTATTACACATCTACTATTAAACAAACAAAAATCAAGCGTAATTGTATTCTCAAAAATCGTACTTTTAAACAAACAAAAATCAAGCGTAATTGTATTCTCAAAAATCGTACTTTTACCCCCCCTTACACTTAAGATGAACATTGTCCCCAATGTTCAAATAACAAATGTAAAAGAATAAAGTAAAAGAATGAAATCAAATACTCCCCTGATTCGCTCGGTGGATAATGAAGTAACACGGTTAGATCTTCTTCCAAAGAGAATGTAAAAGCTTCATGACTAATGCATCGCCAAAAGCTTGATCCAAAACATTTCCTTGTCCAAAATAACCTGTTAAACCTGAGAAAACAAACACGAAAACCTGCATAACATCGGCGGGATAAAATCTATATATAAGGATATAATGCTTGTGGAATGATAATTTTGCAGATTCCTGGAGATTATAAGTTGGAGATTTTAATAAAAACTTTTTATGAAAACAAAACTTTCAAAAATTTCTGGAAATTAAATCTGACGCCGTCAGGTTATAACCCCTGACGCCGTCAGAAATGACCTGACAAAAATTTTCATTTTAAGTTTCCGGAAAATTTCTGGAAAAACCTTTACCTTACTTCCTGGAAATCCTGCAAAACATCATTATGACTCGATACAAGCATTTGACTCAAACACACACTAATATGTATGTTAATTTAACATTATTATGATTCATGTTCATTTGTTCTAATAAACCGATTTGACTTTCCCTTACACTTATCTTTTGCAAAATACCTTTATATGTAGTTAAGACGAAGTTAAAAATAAAATAAAGCATTTTCACAATTTTAGTTTTGAACATGAATCAATAATAATAAAAATTAAACATACATACGGAAGCAAATAAAATCAAACAAACAAATAAATAAACACACAAAGCAAATAAAGCATGGGCTGCCTCCCAAGAGCGCTTGTTTTTGTTTGAGTCACGAGCCTGACTCTACCCTTATTTAACGGAAATAGGGGAGGTTTTCCCTACACTTAGGATTAAGTGCGGGTGATAGTAGCGATACACACCAGCTCGGTAGGAGTATGCCACGTGAAAAAAGAGTGGTGGATGAATTATATGCTCAAAGGGGTGTGCTCCTTTCATCATAACCTTGCCTAGTTCACTTTGGTCAATGGGTGATTTTGAGTTTCCTCCTAAAAAGGGATCATCTTCTATCAACTTCGAGAGATTCCTAGTTGGGAATCCATCTTGACCTAATAAACCCGGTTTAAACCCATAGTGTTTCTTGTGATCAATCATGAATGGGTGATGTAAGTATGAAAGGTTATGGTTCACTCCTATGTTGTCTTCCTCACTACAAGGCTCAGAGTCTACTACCTTAATCTTAAGACTACCCGGACTATATGTTTTGATGGGTGGATCGGGACCTAATTCAATTCCTAAATTTTCATCCAAGGATGGAAGATTAGGTAACGGTTTTGGTTGAGGCTCCGGCTCATCAAAACTAGGAACTTCCATAGGACTAAAAGAAAGGTTGTGATCACTAAAAGCATTCAAACCTATTTCTTCTAGTTGTGTTTGGTCCAAGGGCTCTACCTCTATTGGGGTTCCTATAGTCTCCCCAACTTCTTCCGGGTAAGTCACGGGCGGTGTGTGTGCCTCAATTGATGGTAGGACTTGTGGGGTACTTGGTGGGCTTATGTTACTTACCTCATCATTCCTTGTGTCAAGATCACCTATATCCTCATCATAGGTTTTGGTAGAATTTAAACCTAACATTTTCCCTAGTATCTCAAGTGCTTCTCTAGGCATCTCAACTTCTATATCCGAATCATAAGGATCATTCTCAATATTCTGACTGCTATATTCAAATTGCCCAAAAGATTCATCATGTGTTTCTTGAGATTCATCGTCATCGATCATAAAACCTAGGTCTTTTTGATCAATGTGATCATGCTCGGCTAGATCCTCCATCACATCAAGATCTCCTAAGTGTTCACCCTGTATTATGGTAGTGCCTAACCATGACATGCAGCTAGGTGGCTCAACTCTACCCTCATCCCCAAACAAACTTGTTTCATGATCCTTGAAATTTGTGGTCAATTGACTTGTATTAATGTTTGTTGGGTTGTCTACCATATAATAATATTGGGCACAATTCTCAATAGCTTCCCATGCTTTCTCAGCACTTAATTCCCTAATATCCCTGCCGGCAATATGGTAAATGTCCCTTTGGGCATGTCGGTCGACATGATTATAAAAGATTTGAGTTAGGGACCAAAAATCGAAGTTATGATGAGAGACTTTTTGGAGTAAATATTTAAAACGAGTCCATGCATCATAGAGAGGTTCATCTTTATGTTGTTTAAACATCAAGATGTCATATGGAGTGGGTGAATTACGTGGTTGGTAGTATGGTGGATTCACGTTCTCCATAATGGTGAACGGAAGAGTCAATGGAAATTACGAACAAACAAACAAAGAAATAAGATAGACTAAAGAAAACCTAGAAAAATAAAACAAAAATCTCACTAGAAAGGAATCTAGTGAGTAGACCTAATAGAAATAACAATTCAACCTAAACAATAACTATTCCCCGGCAGCGGCGCCAAAAACTTGATGCGTGGTTTTGTAACCTTACAACAGGTTTTACCTCTCGAGGGATCTCAAGAGGCTTACAACCCCACCAGGCAGTGTACCTGACCGATGTAGTATAGTGTAGTGGTAAGTACGGGGGATTGATCGTTCTCCACAGGGAATAGTGTTCGTTAGGTATGAAAAGCTACTCTAATAGGTCTAAGGGTTGAGGAAGATTCTTTTTATGTTTTTATATTTTTTATGAAAGCAAGTAAAATCTCGGGTTTTGAAAGAGTGGGCGGAATTAGTTGCTAGTCAACTAACCCAAAATTACTACGGATGCAAATAAAATAAAATAACAAAAATGAAAATGTGGTGAGAAACTTATGTGTAGAGAAATGTGTTTACTTAGATTTCCTTACTCCCTAGCTATCTTTTACCGGTTAATTAGTGTGTATTAGTCGCGTGGATGACGGGTGTATTCCTTAATACCATTCGTGGGTGGCGTACTTACTTCCCCAACTCTACAAGCTCCTACTTCACTCCTATGTCGAGCCGGCTAGGAAGCTCCTAACATGGGATCACTAGAATTCGCTTGTGCATTAAATACAACCATAAAAACCTTTAGTACGCGTTTGGTTCATGTTTCTTAAGACGTTCAAGCAAGTTACCGAATAGGAAGTTAGCCAGTTTTCTTAAGCCTAACATAGATAAACAATCATCCAATACAACTAATAACACACTAATAACCAATAATCAATAGCTAGGTTTCATTAGATCTAAGCAAACACAAGATAAATTTAGCCTAACATGTTAATCAAAAGACAAGAATAAGATAAAATCAAACAACACATAGACATATTGAATGATTAATTGATAACTTATCTTCAATGTAACATGGAAGATCTCAAGGCAAAAAGCCTTGAAAAAGAAGCTAAAATCGTCCTAGGGTTTTCTCCCAAAATTCCACACACTAAACTCTCTCTAATGACAAAAAATTAGAAAACTATATATAGACTTTTGGATCTGACGGCGTCACCTTATGGAGTGTGACGCCGTCACCTCGCCGCTTTTAGGGTTCCCGGATGACCTTCTTGACGCCGTCCCTCTTTAGCTCTTCAAAAATCCATTCTGGCTTATCAAGGCTTGACGCCGTCGAACCATGAACGTGACGCCGTCCCCTTATGATTTAAGCCGTGACGCCCTCGATCAAGTTAAAGCGTGACGCCGTCAGAATTCACATGCTATTTTCACTGGCCCGTCATGAGTAAATTTCACGTCCAACTTTTCTTGCCAAGGCATGACGCCGTCCAGAGTAAAGTCTGACGCCGTCAAGAGTAACTTTTAGCCGATTCTTGAGACTTTGCCGTTTTCTTCACTTTTATGCTCCAAAAACGTCCAAAATGCCTCCTTTTCCAGATTTCTCCTCAAAAGTACCTAAAATGACAAAAGGAACGATTTAGGGCAATATTTGATCAAATAAATACGATTTAAGGCTTAAATGACCCCTTAAAAGCGGTACACTTTTCGCTTCATCATCCTTTCATTACTTCATATGATCGGATTGCTAGGGACTAGCAATAGCTTAGTGTGGGGGATTGATGAGTGTGTAAATACTCATCATTTTACACCCATAATAGACACAAAAATGGCCAAATATACCAATATATATTGCAGATATCCTTGGTTTTGTGTTTTATGTGTTTCAGGTACTGAAGGATTGAAAACGGAACGAAAACGAGCATTTTTGGGATCGACTCGACAACAATTGTACATTTGATCAAGTGAAGACGAGAGTCAAAGTCAAACCCCAAAATACCAAAATGACACAAATGGTCCCTGGGAATAATTTCTATTTTTGGCAGCTTTAGTCCTTGGATTTTCAAATGTTACAACATTGGTCCTCAAAGATTAAACCTAAATCCATTTTTATCCTAAAATAACTAAACCCAGTTATCAACCAAACCCAATCCAATCCTTAACTAAACCCAAGCCCAACACAAACCATACCCAGCCCACACCAATAACCCAACCCGACCCCTTTTCTCTTTATTTAGCCAAACCAGGTTTGACTTCGGTCAAAACCTTCTCCTTCTTCCCAGTTACCCGCCCAAGCACCTCAACCCACCATCCACCGCCCTTATCCTGACACACCCACCCCTTCCTCTTATCTCACTTCACCTAACTGCCAAGAAGCATTTAAAGCTTCTTCCCCATCACACTTCACCAACCATGTGCTGTTATCCCACTCACATAAATTTTAGCGCCAAAAGTGGAATCAAAGGCTCAGATCATTTCAAAGTCATCCAAGGATCAGAAATTGCTCAGAGATAAAGAGAAGAGATATCCCACTTAGTTTTAGTATAAATAGGACCTTGTGTAAGCCTTAATGGCTAAGTAGTTAATTTTCCTTAATCGTTTTTATTTTTATCAGTCTTTACTTATTGTAATTTTCAAGTTCCAGTGTTAATTGAAGTCATTTACAGTTATATTGTTATAATTTCAAGCTCTCTTGTACTCATTATCAGTTTTTATAAATTTCAAGATTACTTGAATTCGTATTAAATAATATAAGTTGTTAAGAATCAATCAAAAGCCTCAATACCCTTCATATAAGCTTAATATAGCTTGTTATAAGCTTGTATTAGATTCTAGCTAGTTTTATTTTGAAGAACCAAGAAAAGTCAATGAAAGTCAAAGGGAGCTCAAAATAAGCTGTTCTGGGTAATAAGCTGTCCTTGGAAGCTAATTTGGGTTTCTAGCTTGTTGACAACAAGCTAGGGTTGTTCTGATCTTGTTCTTTCTGTTCTATAAGCCATATCAAGTTGTAAGCTTTTTATCAATTTTAGCTTAATTTCTATTGTCACTGTAGAATAGCTTATTTACAGCTTATTTTCAATATTTACTGCTTATTATTAGTTTGTATTTATATTTCATCAGTTCTTTAGTTTTAAAATAGCCATTGTCTTAATTTTCAGTATAAGTCATTTTTTTTATAGCTTATCATACTTAATATCAATATTAGAATTTAAATAATAAGTTTTAAATAACCTGTGCTAATTAAAAATCAAGACAGACCATTTTAAGGAGTGTTTGGCTTTGAAAGTCAAACGGGTAAAAATAGATATCCACTGTTCATTGACACTTTGCCTAAGTTTAAACTTGTATAACTCAGTGTTTAGAAGCTGTTAGTATAAGCCTTTTGAATATTTTTCAAAGTTTGAAGAAATTCATTCTGCTAGTGCAAACATAGAACATGAACTGATCCAATAAGCTCTCTAGAGCTTTAACCCCTTTTAAGCTTTTGTCTTTGGTATTTTTGGACTCCATTAGGTCACTTAAGATCACCCTAAGTCCCTTGTTATACGCCTTTAAGCCTAGCACAGGTCTGCACAAAATCTAGCATAGCAGTCCAAATTTTTGGTCTTTCATACTTTTGCAGATTTTAAGAATTTTCTAGTGCTCTCACCTTAAGTTGGAATAAACTGAATTTCTGGATAGTCATAGTTCCCCAGTTCACCTAGCTTCTAGTATTTTTTATAAGATTTTTCTAGTAGCTTTTAGTAGCTTTTTGATAGCTTGAAAGTGCCCCAAATCTCCCCTGCACCACCACATAACAGCAGACTCAGGAAGCTTTCTAGCTTATTTGAGCTTTTCTGGCTTATCAGCCAGCTTTTCTTGAATCCTTTAGCTTCTTTATAGTGTACTCAGTTCCTATTAGCTTTTCTAAAATCCTCTTAGCTTATTTCCAGCTTAATAGCTTATTTCATCCAATTCAAAGTTTTAAAAATAGTTATAAGGTAGACTGTTGGTATAAGCTGCTTAATTTTAGCTTATTTAATAAAGTTCTAAAAATATTTCCTTTGTAAAAGTTGTTTAAATATAGCTTAATAATAAGTAGCAAAAAGAAAATAACCAAAAAAAAAAGTTTTAGAAAAAAGGTAAGTGCTGGGATTCGAACCCTGGCCACCCAGCTCACCACACACACTCACTACCGTTTTGCCCTTGGGACTTTTTCGTTTAAGTTTACTTTCCATAAATATTTAACCTTTATAGTCAGTTTTAGCTTATTCAAGCTATTTAGCTTATAGCAGCTTATCCAAATAAGCTGTCACACCCTTTTTATTTTTCTTAGCTCTGTATTCACATAAGGTATTTTAGAAAAAAGTTTCATAATTTTCTTAAAAGTTTTAATATTTTTAATCAATTAATTAGTTTAAAATAGTAATTAATTCATAATAAATAGAATAATAATCAGAAAAATATAATTTTAATTTCCAAAATTTTCTTTTGTCATTTATAACTTAGGAAAAATAATTTGGCACTTGTAGGTTTTATTTTCATAGATTTCACTTTCGTAGCTCGTTTTTAGAATTCTCGTTACACGTTTTTAGTTTAAATCATTTAGAACTTAATTTTCCCGTGAGAATTTGTTTCTCATTTGTTTAAATTAGAATAATCAAAGCAAAAATTCCATATCCCAAATATCAGTCACTCTAATCTAAACTTTCAACGATTGCCCATTCACTCCTCATTGGGAAACGACCCGGGTAATCACTTACCTGGTATCACACACACAAACGTGAGTTTTTACAAGTTAATCTTTTTCCTAAAAGGTTGATTTGTCTTTATTCACGCGTATCCGTCTGCATATTATTTATATACACTATTTAGCACGGATCAGTACCTCCGACAACACCACCGGTTTCTTGGTTTCGGTGATTTCCTCAAACGTCATGCACTTACCATAGAATATGGCCGCGTTCACCAGCTTTCCCACAACAGCTCCCACCTTATCATTGTGGTACAGCTCCATAGCAACATAAGGGACAACCTTCGACACCACCTCAGCCCTATCTTTCCTTAAGCTCTTGCATTCGAGTTTTAACCCATCCATCTCTTGACAAAGCTTGATCTCCTGCTTTACCAACCTAGCTCTTTCGGTTTCAAGACCAGTACGTTTTGACTCAAGTGTAGCGAATTGTGTCTTATACCCAGACATCTTGGCCTCCTCCATCTTCAGCTTACTTTGCGACTCTTTAAGTTGTTCTTCAAGGCTGTCAATCTTGTCCCGAAGGGCTTCATACCGAGGGTTTTTCTCAAAATCCGCCATGGCCGCATCACACTTGGACTCTAGCTCAGCATACTGCTTCTCCCTGCTCTTCTCCCTAGCAACAATAACAACTACCTCTTCCTTGGCATCCTTCACTATACGAACCAGCTCCCTTGTCCGGGTGTTCAAATTATTATCCAACATGGCTTGCCTGGTATAACTCTTGTCGTGCAAGTCACACAGCCCTTCAATGTACATATCATTCAAGGTTCTCCTCCAGCTGGCAGGGGTAACATTTTCAACCAGCAGATAACAAGTGAGAGCATTTGGTAGCTCCTTGGTGTTCGGCAGCCCTGCATAAGGCATATCCATTAGATACGGAATAAATTAAGAAAGAAGGGATTAAAAGAGATTTTACTTACCATGAATGTCATCGTCATCAGCAACTTCTTCAGTTGAGTACAAGACTGCTTTACCAAGAGAATTCTCTGCCTTTTGTCTGGTTGACCTCGAGGTAGGAGTGGGGATGTTTAATTTCCTCTTTGAAGGGGCCTTCGAAGGCCTTGCACTAGTACCTTTCTTGTTTCGCACCCTGTCTGCGATGTCGGAGGACCCCACGATTTTCAGTTCGTCACCCTCTGAGGGAGGGTCATCCGAATCGACAACATTCTCAATAAGCTGGGGAGTTTCCTCAGTATTCACAGGTTTTAGAGGATGGACTACTGCAAGTGGTACAACTGGTGAAGCATCAACATCATTGTTATTCACAGATACAGATGGAGACCCAACTCCGTAGCTCACATCTTTTGGGTCTTTGGGAATAAAGCTGACCTCCTTAGCACATCCCGACACGACAAAGTTCTTGAATGCCATTCCTGCAACAACAAAAGAAAAGAGATAAATATCAGCAGATAAGTTATTTGTTTTATTTAAATGGGAATGTACATACTCTGTCCTTCACACACTATTTCAGGCTTTGATGGAGACCCCTCCCAACGGTCCATAATGCCTGCCATAAACAAGATTGGCTCAGGGAATGTTTGCACATCGACTGGATGACGTGCAAGACGCTGGTACTTAGGATTGCTTCTTACTTTATAAGGTAAGGGGTCATTGAATCTTTTCTCATCAAACATATATGCTTCATCAAGCAAAGCTGGATACTCAGGTGGTATGATGGTGCTCTCAACATAGAAAAACTGCCATTTCCAATTTCTGATATTCAAAAAGGGTTTGGTCACTAGATAGGGCACATCATGTTCACCCCTTTTAGCTATGGTTATCTGTTGGGAATTAAGAATAACAGTTGGAACTGTTAGTGAAGAAGTTAGTCCGGCTGAAGAACTTTGAAGTTAAAGCTGACAGTACTAAGTCAGTTAGTACTGCTCACACATTATAGTTTGTACTGCTTATTATTTTGTAAACGTTTAAGCAGATAATTATAGAAAAGATATTGTGTATATCTTATACGATTAGAATGATAGTTATCTTGTAAAGGAATCCTTAGTCTATAAAAGGATCTCCTAGGTTATGATAGAAGAAGGAATACGCAGAGTTAGTTTTTGATTCAAGGTCGTTGTAACCCTAGTGATATTGAGATCACTCGTATTATTCATCATAATAATATTGAATCGTTGAGAGAAAAACATTGTCTTCATTGTTCATACATATTCACTGTTACATTCAAATCATACAAAACACAACAAACCAATCTTCTAAGTGCTAGCTAGTAAATTCCGCGTGCTAGACTAGGCATTATTCAAAGTATCTATCTAACACAAAGAGTGTGTGTAGATCCGGTCATTATCCAATCCCCACTAGGATACAGGTTGACAAAGGCCCTAAGCACAGTTAGTGTGGGCTCATACCCATATGCTTTGCACATGACAATGTAGGTGGTTAATTTGGCCAGGTCGAAAGGATTTGACCTAGAGATATGAACCTTGTAGTATTGCAAAAACTCCAAAATTAAAGGATGAATGGGTATCCTAAAGTTTGACTGCGTAAATGCATGCACATATAAGCCTACATATCCAGGGGTGCATCAAAAATATTTTGTTTTTTGCTCGGAAGCATGATTTTGAATTATGTGGGTATGGGGTAATCATGAAGAAAGTCGGATAATGCTTCCTTTGACAAAGTACATGTTTGTTGCCTAATTATTCTTTTTGCAGCCATACATATGTCGCTATTAAAAGAGTAAGAAATCAAAGAGGAATGATAGAATTTTTACCTTTCGTTTCAACGGAAGCACAAGAACATAGTACGGTGTATGTATATTTTGGGGAGGAAGGTAAAAGTAAGCTAGGGTTTACCATCCTAAGGGTTTAAATACCCATCATCTCTTTGATCCTGGCCGTACACGTGTTTATTTATCCTTGACATATAAGCGGACTTCAAACGAATGGTAAAATTTTGAAAAGACGTTTTACACTTACCGAAAACATAGCCATTAAGGCTGTGACGCAAGTGGGCGGATAATCATGAAGTCGCATTTAATGCGAGATTCGGTTAAGTAGTTATCATTTTTGTCGTATGTTTTTGTGACAAGGAGGATAGAGTATGTGTTAATTTTTTGAGTCGAATGCAATTTATACTCGTACGTATATATCACTTTCGACTTGGGGGCTTAATGATGTACCCTCCGAACGGGTCGAAGGACTCCCCTTCGAGCCTGTGCGAAGCCCTCTCTTCGGACGCCCAGGTTAATCTACTAAAACGTTTCATTGGCGTAAAACCATTCATCTATGAAGTGGTTACCATGTGGGAATCCGCTAATCGAAGCCTTAAGCCCTTCGGGGTATCTCCTACGAAGGAACTACAATGGAGAGCCACCTTGACCTGGTTATACTGATGCGCGTGATGTGTCGTTGCGGTTTAGCAGTTTTAATGCCTACTCAAGTTTTAAATTTATATTTAGCCGACTTATCAATAACACACACACTTAACGAGCAGTGTACCCGGTCAGTATGAATATAATGGTAAGTAGAGTGTCGATCACTAAGAGTGGAACGTATTATCTAGTTATTCTAATCAGTATTTTAATATATTAAGTTAGCTATACAACCTAATCTAACGCAAGGGGGTTTCAACCTGAGAGACTGGCACAATTTGGTTGCAATTAAATAATAAACTAAACCAATAGGCACGAATCAGCAAGTAGCACACACGTACACAGATAAATACTCGAGACAATAAGAGGGCTGTCCTTATGATAAGTAGTTTGTCACTTGTTTTATTGCTAGTGTTATATGAAGTGTATAGTTCGATGCAACGCACCGAGATTAAGTCCTTTCTCGTTGGTTCTAATCTTATCGGCGAGTAAACCCTTAATGATTACTTATGACTATCCTATTTATCTTTCTCCTACTTTTCTACAGACCATAGAATGCATAGGCATCTAATAAACAAGCGAGGGCAGAGGCATGGCGACCCGATCAACGCTCAGCTAGCCACAGAGGTTATCAATGCACTAATAAAAGTCACCAAAGACACTAACATATAAACTTTAATTAATGAGAAAGCAGTTTTAAGGGAGTGCAACCTTTCCGTTGTCACATTACACAAGCCACCAATCTTGATGAATTAAAGTTTACTAACACAATAAAACAAAACTACTTAATGAATTAAACACATGCAGCACCTTCTTACAGCTCTTGTATCTTTGATTTGGGTGTGTCTTGTGCTGCTGCCTTGACTGAATTCGTCCTAGGTTTCTGGTCTTCGGTCTTCGGATATAATATGTGTCACACGAAATTCGTCTGGTCTTGGGGTATTTATAGTTTCTGTCTGAGGGTAAGATGCGGCGCATCTAGTAAGTAGATGCGGCGCATTTACTTAACTTCGCGTGGGGTCCAAGATTATAATATTCAGGAATATTCGTACACCGCCAGAAGATGCGGCGTAACTCCATTTATAGATGCGGCGCATGTCCTTTTGTATCTTGGATCGTATCTGGTGATATATTGATAGTGATGCGGCGCATGTCATAAGTGAGATGCGGCGCATCTGGAGCAGAATAGTCTTGATCTTGTACATTTCGGTAGACTCTTAACTTCTTGCATGTTTTGCTCCATAATTAGTCCAAAATCGCCAAGTTTCACCAAATGCTTGTTTTTACCTGAGAATTACAAAAGTAAACGATTAAGTATCAATCCTCATACATAATATAATAAAACAAGTCAAATTAATAGGATAAATGATAGTAATAATATGTACTTATTTGAGTTCATCATATACCCACATTCCCTCTTCCCTTAGGCTTTCCCGCCAAGGTAGAGATCGTGGGCCACAAAGCCCTAGCGGTTACCATTAATCATGGGACGCCCCCATGATCTCCAAAACAAGTGCAACCGCCCTCTAAGGCCTATTTCTCCCCTATAAATAGCATTAGACGGGCAAGAACCATGGTAATGCCAACTTAACTCTCTCAACTTAATACAAACTTACCATATCACATACTTACTCGCACGCCGGAGGTGGTTCGCAGGGTCCAACTCCTGCGCAATCACTTAACATAGAGTTTTGGTATTTCTTATTCTAGGTTAAAGAAAAGCTTGGCGCAACCTTAACACCACATAATTCCTTTGATCATCATCGAAGCCCTGGTCATGTAATTTATTATACAAGTGACTAGAAATAGCATACTTGCCGGGTTTTAAATGCATGAACACTTCTTATGCAGATTATAACATGAATACACTTCATGCCAACTTGTCATAGTTTCGGTGACATTATAAACTTAGCGTAGCGTAACAACCCTTTTATATAACATTGCCTACTTCGTGATGTTAACTCAAAACTTATGATCCAACTCTTTACTGTTTTTATAAACCTATGAACTCACCAACCTTTGTGTTGACACATTTAGCATGTTTTTCTCAGGTGTTTAATTGATGATATATGACAATGCAAGGCAGTGCGTAGCAGGGGCATAGGCACACTTTTGGAGTGTACTCATAACACCCATGACCAAAGTTTTTTTACAATGGGACCACTAAATAAATTATTATGGGCCTTGTTTTCCGCAACTCAATTATGTAAAACTTATGTTTTATTTAATAAATATTTTAAAATGAATTTCATAAATTCGTTCTCTGTTACTTATGTTATGATCCAGTTAAGTAGCACCACAGATGTAAGTTCCGCTGCAAATATGATTTTGGGGGTGTTACAGATTGGTATCAGAGCGTAAGGTTATAGAGAACTGGGTATTCTTAAAACCTAAACTATAACCGCTTTTTACAAAAACTTAACCTATGACCGCCAGTGCCATCATGCCTTACTAGACGCTTTAATTTCTGCTTTACTTATTGTTTCAGCATGCTTAGTATACATCTGTGTACTGCTTTTGATAACATATACTTCATGTTAATGTTTAGCATATACTTGGTGCCACTTTAATAACGCATACATCGTGTTAATATTTTGATAACCCTTACTTGGTATAAATGCTTTTTATCTACTAAGATCTTTAAATACCTACTTTATGCTTATACTAGTATACCATATTTGTCATAGACTATTCCTTCCCAATCATTTGATACTTCCGAAACTATTCTCCGTACTACCCGTACATCACCTAAACTTCAGGTCACTCCAGATGCTGAAGATCCCTATGTCCAAGTGTCACAACCACAACCCAATACTGAACTTACCCTAAACACATCATCATCTACTCACTCACGTCCACACCAGAAACTTAGGAGAGCCACTGAGTCTTATTCAGATGAAGGATTTAATAGTCAGCCGACTACATTTGAGATTGGGCAGAGTTCAAGGGGAATACATCAGGAGACAATTTGGACGGATGTTGAGCCGAACTCTCCATTGTCCGAAGTTCTAGACTCCCCAATGCCAGACATCAGATGATGTATCCTCACTTAATCCCCCTGATAATACCATAAATACTCGTGATTCGATATGGAACCTTCTCCATCAACAAGCCAACACTCTAGACACACACACTGAGCAACTGGAAGGGATACAACCATTACGTTTTGAGTGGTATGATTGAAACCTCGACACCTTGTTTAAGAGAGTTGACGCCGAGAGGCAAGCAGTGTTTGACTTAGGGATGAAGGTCGATAGAATAAAGGATACCTATAACCATGAGCTTAGAAACTTAGACTCCAGAATCCGCTGTTTGAGTAGAGACCATACTCAGGAACATGGTAGAAGAGAAGGCATTGAAAGAACCCTGTGGTTAGCCAGAGATACAGCAAGGAACCAGGAACAGAAGATTTCAGCCTTAGAAGCCATGTTAGCTACTCAGATGAGAATGTGCCAAGAGTTCCAGAGACGCTTCGCAGACATAGAAGCTGCTCAGCTGGAGCTTGAGGCAGAAGTCAGACATTTACATCGAGGACGTAACTATTCTTAGAATCGTAACATATCATTTATGTACCCACTAAACCAAGTAGTCTTGGTTAGTGTCTATTGTGTTTTCCAATAAACTTGTAACTTTCAGACCTTGTAACCGACTCTTAATCTATAACAAGCTCATTTTGTCATATCTCTCTGCTAGTGATTATGTTGAATTAGTTCCTCTTTCATGCTCTACTATAATGGTATTCATTCACATAATGAATTTTCGTACTCTCTTACAAAATCTCATCATTTGTTTACTTTCTTTTGTAGACAAATGGCTCCACGAAAATCAACCCGTACCCGCAACGCAACTAACGCCACTCCCCCTCCAAATGTAGACAACCAGCCAACAATAGCACAAATTGTGGCACAGCAGGTAGCTGAAGCCATGGCAGCTGCAGCCAACGTAGGGTCAAGCACCAACACCGGTGACAGGGCCGCGAGACCCACTAATGTCAACCAGACTTGCACATACAAGGAGTTTCATACCTGTGATCCAGGAAGCTTTGGAGGAACTGAGGGAGCTGTCATTTGGCTAGAGAAGTTGGAAACTGTGTTTCGCATCTGTCATTGCGAAGAAGAGTCTAAAGTTAAGTTTGCCTCGTACACTCTGACAGGCAGTGCTTTAACTTGGTAGAATTCGTATATGAAGTCAACCAAAATGGACATTGCTTACGCCATGGCATGGGAGCAATTCAAAGCTCTAATGCTTCAGAAATATTGCCCTCGCAATGAGGTCAAGAAGATGGAAGCAGAATTCTGGAACTTGAAGGTTCAAGGCACCAATATCTTGGTGTACATTCATCGTTTCCAAGAGTTGGCATTGGTATGTCCCGAATTGGTCGCCACTGAGGCGAGAATGATAGAACGTTTTATCAGAGGATTACCCGTGAACATCAGAGGAAATGTATTGGCTGCGAAATCGATGGACTTTCATGACGCCATCTCCATCTCTCAGAACTTGATGGATCAGGTGGTTCAAGATATGGCGGAAAAAGGAGGAGAAAACAAGAGGAAATGGGAGGATAACTCCAGAGCCAACCACCAGACAAACAAGCGTCAGGATGTCGCTAAGGTTTATTCTGCTGGACCCAGTAATCCGAAGGTCTATGCTGGAAAGTCTTGTTTGTGTAACCGTTGCAAACTCCATCACAACGGACCGTGTACTGTGAGGTGTGAAATTGCACAGAGTTGGTCACATGACTAGAAATTGTAGGTCTACAGTTCTTGCTACTGCGCAAAGGACGCCAGTGGCTAACCAGAGAGCTCCTACTATCAAGGACAAGTCTGTCATTACCTGCTTTGGTTGTGGAGAAAAAGGGCACTACAAGAATGAGTGCAAGAAACAGGGAAACTAGGGTAACAACGGGAACCAAGCTGCTAGAAGGAACTAGGGCTATGCAGGAGTTGCCCGAGGAAGAATGTATGTAGTTGGAGGAAAAGAAGCGGCAGAGGAACCGAATGTTGTTACGGGTACGTTTCTTCTAAACAACCGCTATGCTTCTATTTTATTTGATATCGGAGCAGATAAGAGTTTTATATCAAAAACATTTAGTGAACTGCTAGATAGCATCCCTACCACCCTAGATATTGTTTATGACGTAGAACTAGCTAATGGTAGCGTGGAAAGAGCAGGTAAAATAATCCTAGGTTGTACCCTCAGCCTGTTAAACCATCCGTTCGACATAGATCTTATGCCCGTAGGACTTGGAAGTTTTGATGTTATTATTGGAATGGACTGGTTATCTAAATACCAAGCGGTGATCGTATGCGACAAAAAGATTGTTTGCATACCGTACAGTGACGAAGTACTAGAAGTACTAGGAGATAGAAGAGACCATAGGAGTACATCGCGACTGAACATCATTTCGTGCACCCAAGCTCAGAAGTACATTGAGGATGGATGCCATCTCTTTGTAGCACAAGTGGAGAAGAAATAAAAGGAGTCTATAGAGAAACGTTTGAAAGACGTGCCAGTTGTGCGTGATTTTCCTGACGAATTGCCGGAACTTCCACCAGTCAGGCAACTCGAGTTTCAGATTGACTTGATACCAGGAGCTGCACCCGTGGCGCGAGCACCATACCGATTAGCTCCTTCAGAGATGCAAGAATTATCGGAACAACTGCAAGAACTCTCAGAGAAAGGTTTCATTAGGCCGAGTTCCTCACCATGGGGAGCCCCTGTTTTGTTTGTAAAGAAGAAAGATGGATCCTTTCGGATGTGCATCGACTATAGGGAACTGAACAAGTTGACGGTGAAGAACCGATACCCACTCCCTAGGATTGATGATATATTCGATCAACTTCAAGGTTCTAGTGTGTATTCAAAGATCGATCTTCGATCTGGATACCATCAACTTCGAGTCCGAGAAGAGGACATCCCAAAAAACCGCATTTAGAACCCTTTATGGACACTATGAGTTTCAGGTTATGCCATTTGGTTTGACGAACGCACCAACAGTATTCATGGACCTTATGAACCGGATGTGTAAACCATATTTGGATAAGTTTGTGATTGTATTCATAGACGATATCCTGATCTACTCTAAGAATAAGGAAGAACATGAGGAACATCTCAAGATGATTTTGGAATTGCTCAAGAAGGAGGAATTGTACGCAAAATTCTCAAAGTGTGATTTCTGGATTTCCACTGTACAATTTCTCGGTTACGTGATTGACAGCCAGGGTATTCACGTGGATCCCACAAAAATAGAATCAATTAAGGATTGGGCAACACCAACAACACCAACTGAGATACGTCAATTTTTAGGACTTGCTAGTTATTACAGGAGATTCATCGAGGGATTCTCCAAGATAGCCAAACCCTTAACCACCCTAACCCCGAATAACGTGAAGTACGTTTGGGGTAAAGACAAAGAAGAAGCATTACAGACGCTCAAAGAAAAGTTGTGTAGTGCACCCATATTAGCCTTACCAGAAGGAAGCGATGACTTTGTCGTATACTGCGATGCTTCGCATAAAGGTTTAGGTGCTGTGTTGATGCAGAGACAGAAAGTGATTGCTTATGCATCACGACAACTCAAGACGCATAAGAAGAACTACACGACCCATGATTTAGAAAGAGTTGAACATGAGACAACGTAGATGGTTAGAGTTACTCAGTGATTACGACTGTGAGATTCGTTATCACCCAGGAAAAGCCAACGTTGTAGCAGATGCTCTTAGTCGGAAAGAACGACTCAAACCCTTAAGAGTCAGATCATTAGGAATGACGATTAGTTCACCTCTCCCATCAAAAATTCTCACTGCTCAGATTGAGGCACTCAAGGAAGAAAATAGACCAAGTGAGAAACTTTATGGTATGCCCGAGAACGCAAATGGATTTATAAAGAGATCAGACGGAGTATTGTGCTTCAAGGATAGAAGCTAGGTACCACTATATGGGGGGATACGAGAGTTGATTATGCACAAGTCGCATAAGTCCAAATACTCTATTCATCCCGGAGTTGATAAGATGTACCTAGATCTTAAGAAATTATATTGGTGGCCTGACATGAGGGTGGATATTGCCCTATACGTCAGTAAATGCTTAACTTGCTCCAAGGTTAAAGCTGAACATCAGAGACCGTCAGGATTATTAGTGCAACCAGAACTCCCTATATGGAAATGGGAACGGATCACTATGGATTTCATAACCAAACTCCCAAGAACATCCAGCGAATATGACACAATTTGGGTGATCGTTGATCGACTTACCAAATCTGCTCATTTCCTTCCCATCAAGGAAACCGACAACATGGATCATCTCGCTCGCTTATATCTGAAAGTGGTAGTTTCCAGACATGGAGTACCAATTTCAATCATCTCTGATCGCGACAGTCGTTTTACCTCAAACTTTTAGCAGTCACTCCAGAAACCTTTAGGAACTAAGCTTGACATGAGTACGGCTTATCATCCCCAAACAGACGGCCAAAGTGAGAGAACCATCCAAACATTGGAAGATATGCTCCGAGCTTGCGTTATTGATTTCGGTAAGAAATGGGACGGACATTTGCCCCTAGTCGAATTCTCGTATAACAACAGCTATCATACGAGTATAAAAGCCGCTCCATTCGAGGCACTTTATGGACGTAAGTGCCGATCACCCATTTGTTGGACTGAAGTAGGAGACAGTCAACTCACCGGACCCGAACTCATCCATGAGACAACCGAAAAGATTGTGCAAATTCGTAACCAGATGCAAGCTGCACGAGACCGACAGAAGAGTTACGCTGATAAGAGACGTAAACCACTTGAGTTCCAAGTAGGGGACAGAGTTATGTTAAAGGTTTCGCCATGGAAAGGCGTGATACGTTTTGGTAAACGTGGTAAGCTAAATCCTCGTTACATAGGACCTTTCGAGATTTTAGAAAGAATCGGACCAGTAGCGTACCGACTTCAGCTACCGCAAGAACTCAACAGTGTACATGACGTTTTTCATGTATGCAATCTTAAGAAATGTTTGTCCGAGGAAACTCTCGCTATTCCTCTGGAAGAGATCGAGATTGACGATCAACTACGCTTTATAGAAGAACCCGTTGAAATCATGGACCGAGAGGTCAAGAGATTGAAACATAGTAGGATCCCGATTGTTAAAGTTCGTTGGAACTCCCGAAGAGGCCCTGAATTCACGTGGGAACGTGAAGATGAATTCAAGGCCAAATATCCCCATCTTTTCGTATCCTCTTCTGAAAATATGAGTAGAATGTCGAGACGACATTCAAATAAGGCTGGGAGGCTGTGACAACTGGTAATTTTCCCAACTAATTAATAATAATTAATTACCAGGTTATGTGTGTTAATTATTTGCTGACCTTTAAAAATGAGATGTTATCTCAAAATGATTAGTTGTTACTCTATAATAACTTAAAAACATTTATATATGATATATTGATCTGGAACGAGCTCACACGTGTACCCCGGAATTCCTTAAATACACCAATAGCCTAAATGGACCCTTAATAAACTTCAGCCCACACAAATAATCCATTACTATTCATCTAAGCCCAACCCAAATCCATTTCTTTTATTTTCCTTTGGTACTCAACTCGACCAAACACCATACACTTTGATTCATTTTCTTACAAATTCGATACATGACCCATATATGTTTTTACATGTCCTGATTCTTTACACTTCAAAGAATCAAGAATGATAAATTTCATTTTGTAATTCGATCGTTTGATCACCGTACGAGGGCCAAAGTAAACCCACATCGCCACTTTTCAAACCCGTATGCTACATTTCAAATTTTGTACCATTTTGAGTTAAATCGAGTTCTACTAAATTACTTACTTCTCTAACACTTGTTTTAATGTTGTAAACTCGTTTTCTCACCATCCCTCGCCTTGTTCCATGAAATCACACGTTAGAATATTTAGTTGGACCCTTTGCTCATTCGTACGAATCAAAACACAAACCCCAAACTTCCTACTCGGTTTTCCCTACTTGCCCATGACTCTAACCCTCCCCCTAGGTCATTAATAACAGAATATATCCTTTATCTTGTCCCCTCCCCTCCTGCTATGAAAGGATAATGCACAACTTGTGCAACTTGTATTATATATTTCGACCCACATGCATTGTATCTTTCGTCCAAATCAAATGCACACTCTCTCCAGTTTTTTACTCACTCACACACACCCTTAAACACTCTAAACTCTCCTGAGAATTCATTCGAAGCAAGCTAGGATCATTTGGTAGCTATACGAGGTCATATTCATACGTATAATCCCATTCGCGACCCATTCTTGATCACACCAATCGTATAACTCATACTTTGGTGTTTGTAAGTCCCTCACACCCTTTCTAACTCAATTCTATTCGAGCATACATCAGTTTTAATTCATTTCATACGTATTCTTTTTCATTTAAATCGTATACCAACATATTTCATTTTATACGTACGTAACTATTTATTTATTTTACGAATTGCATACATACGCCTCCTATATGGAAGGCTAGCTTATGTTTCATATGTTTATATCACGTTTCATATCTACTTTACTCGTTATTTCATTATCGAATTCATTTTTGTAACATGATCACCATTTTTCATTTTCGTTATTATGTTTCAACTCGACATAGAAATAAATGTACAACACCGTATTTTAAAACACGACCTGACATTTTTATTTGTCCTACTAATTCTTCATAGTTCTAACAACCAAACCCTAGTATATTGTTCCCCCTCATTCGGTCTTAAACCTATTCGAATTCAACCCTTTTAAACGATAGTCACTATGTCTTTAAAAACTTTAATATTTTCCGAAAGGGCTTATTAGCCCAATAAGCTATCTCGTATAAGCTATAGATAAGCAGTTTTGAAATTTATTTTAACTTCATATTATAAGCCCAACTTTAAGCCCAAAACTCTTTTAACCCAACGAAACCTTAAACGTTAATGGGCCTTAGGAAGTTTTCGTTAAAAGCCCAATTAGTGAGAAAATAAGGAATTTGAACAATAAGCTATTGAAAAGCACTTAAATAAGCATTTTAAACTTAACAAAACTCTCGGCATACTTTTCCCCAAATTTTTGTGACTTTTGGACTATCTTTGCAAATGTTTTCACCCTTAGGGACTAAACCTGCCAATTTGGTAAACTTGTGTCCAAAACTGTCAAAACAGTAAATAAAGGGTAGATATAGTTAAAATAGTAAACTTGGGTTATAAAAAGTAATATTTGAGACTTTGGGGATTAAATTTGTAATATATAGTTAACAGGGGACTAACTGTGCAAAACCCACACCGTTAGGGTCTAAATTGTAAGTTTTGTATAATTACAAGGATTAATAGTAAACTTTATCTTATTTCATTTTCATTTCATATTTTACATTTTTCAGTCCACGTGCATATTAGTTCATAACGTTCAATATTTGTTTTATAACGTTTATATTTATATATAACGATTTTTAACGTTTTACTTAACGTTTATTTAAACCATTTTCGAGGAAACGATATTTATAATTTAAATAACATAAAAATAAGATAATATTATGTAAAATATTATTTTTGAACTTCAAGCATTTTAAGCATATCATTCACTCTCATCACAAACCACTTCGTCATTCGACGCCATCTCTCGTCGTTATTCGTATTTGGTCAAAACCGTCAAAATCTCATACTTCCTTATTATATTACAGGTCGTGTGTTGGAGCCGTTCCCCTAACTTGTTTAATTTTATATTTCACCTTGCCGGTTGCAATCAAGGTGAGTCATAGCCCCACTTTTTACTCCTTATTATTGTTTTAAACTATTTGGGGTGAGAAACATTGCTTGTTTTTTTGGATCATTGAAACAATATTTGTCTTTGAAAAATTGTTACTTGCTAGCCTAAGAACTATATTTATGCGCCCGAATATGTACCGATTAATTCCCTGCTGGGGAAGCGCGAGTGATATAAATAGATCTATTGAGGGTGACACCTCCATCCGTGTTGGAATCCAACAGTCCAGATAGGACAAACGGATGTATATTAAGTCGAATTACAAGTGACTAGAAATAGCACACTTGCCGGGCTTTAAATGCATGAACACTCCTTATGCAGATTATAACATGAATACACTTCATGCCAACTTGTCGTAGTTTCGGTGACATTATAAACTTAGCGTAGCGTAACAGCCCTTTTATATAACATTGCCTACTTCGTGATGTTAACTCAAAACTTATGATCCAACTCTTTACTGTTTTTATAAACCTATGAACTCACCAACCTTTGTGTTGACACTTTTAGCATGTTTTTATCAGGTGTTTAATTGATGATATATGATGATGCAAGGCAGTGTGTGGCAGGGGCGTAGGCACACTTTTGGAGTGTACTCATAACACCCATGACCAAAGTTTTTGTACAATGGGACCACTAAATAAATTATTATGGGCCTTGTTTTCCGCAACTTAATTATGTAAAACTTATGAATTATTTAATAAATATTTTAAAACGAATTTCATAAATTCGTTCTCTGTTACTTATGTTACGATCCAGTTAAGTAGCACCCCAGATGTAAGTTCCGCTGCAGATCTGATTTTGGGGGTGTTACATTATTGAAGAAATTAAAATACGTATTTTTACACAAAATAAGAATTTTTATTTTTTTTAAACGACAACTTTATTACATCTACACCACCTATCTCACAAATTCTATCTCACATGTCTCCAACGAAACTTAACCTACAACATATAGGTTGATGGGCCACTCACATACCGCTGGGCTATCACACCCCGCTAAAGCGGAAACACGAGGTGTAACTGGAAAAGAACACAAGCATAAGAGAATAGAACATACCATCATTTAAGATTAAAAGAAAGTGTACATTATTACAACTTTGTTTTTATAACCAATAGCGACAATAAAACAAAAAACTTAGTTTCCAAAAGATTAAATCTTGTTATATGACGACAACAACGATGACATGTGAAGACCTCTAATGACCTTTATGAAAACACTTATTGACGATCACCTAAAATGCATGAGAGAAAACGGGTCAACTATGAAAACAATTGGTGAGTACACACGTTTTATATAATATGAAAACTTTTAAGAGAGAGAGTCTAAGTTTTTGGTATTTGAGAATAGTCCACAAGGCAAAGGCGTTGTCAATCCATTCAGTTGCAAGTCCCGCCCATACAAGACTTGTAACCTATGTGTTCACAACCCATTGCATAAAAGTCGTATGTCTGGTAGTCAAGTACACGTGGTCAATATAGTTCACAATAAGGACACATAGTATATAATAAAGTATGTGGCAAAGCTCCTAAAATAAATAATATGCATTCCGTAGACAGGGGAACGAGAGGTTGGCCGACCTCTAATAGCGCTATCCATACTACCTACTGCTCCACACAAGGAAGCCGTACGAACGGTACGTACAAACTGGAGTGCGAACGGCAAACCAGTCGGAGACTAACAATTGTGGATGTACGAACAGTACATCATTCACAAACTATTACATATTATTAAGTCAAACTACTCCGTAGACAGGGTAGATTTTGTATTGCCGCTCCGTAGACAGGGGATGTAGGAAATAACCATCTTGATTGTGTGGACGATTCGGGTGGTCTTGGTTCATGGAAGATTAGATCCATGGTTGAGTTTAGAGAGAAGTTAGAGAGAGAGAGGGAGACTCTTGAGAGAAAACTGGATCTATTAGATTAGTGTGTGTTTGGTTACAAGAGTTCCAACCCTTCCCAAGTGTGGGAAGGGGCTTATATACTACTAACATATTGTGCCCCTAGTGGGCTGTGGAGTGAGCTGACAGTGGGGAAAGCCCCGACCCACTCCACAAATATAAATACGACTAAACTAATAATACTAATACTAATATTGCTAATAATACTAAACGAATTATATAAGCCTACGAGCTATATAAATGCTAATTAGATACTTGGGGTGACCGAACCTTCATATGAATATTTATATTCCTAACAATCTCCCCCTAAGGGAGGTCACCCCGGAAATAATAACTTGAATTCTAGCATTTTATCTTCTGAAGTTGTCTTCATAGCTCGTAGTCTTCGATTCTTCAATGTCTTGTAACTTTGTGCTTTCAGCAGTGAACGTTTGATGGCCTTTCCTTTGTCTTGGACGATTTTGAGTATTCTTCGAAAATATCATCCAGCATGTGTCTTCAAGCCATCTTTCAGTAGTATGTCTCCACGTGATGTGTAAATCTTTAAGCCGACATGCTCACACTATTTGGTGTCATGATCTTTAGCATCAGAGTTTGCAGAAGCCGTGTTAAAGGTCTTTTAGGTTGATCATGACATTGTCAAGTTACAATGATGATGTAGTGTGAACATGTGGTAGAGGATTGGCATCTTATCTGCAACCAGCTACAACCGCATTCAGCTGCAACCTCAATCAGCTACAACCGCAAACAGCTGCAACAGCAATCAGCTTCAACCGCCAGATGTTCCCGCATACGACAGTTAGCAATAAAACGTCCGGTACTTACAAGTTCGGACTTCGAGATTGTTAACAGCATAGTGTGAAAACTCTCTCTAATCCTTACCAAGACCGTTCCTAATCGAAAACCCACAGAGGGCTTTTTAAGATCGAACCGTAGCACATCAACGATTAGGTGAGTCGCTGGAGATCACTCCACGACTGTAGACCATTAGAAACCGCCGTGACCACTAAGCGTAATCCATAAAGAATTACCGAAGTGACCTGCTTTCAGGGCTGCTTGATGTTGACCCTGGCAGGAATTTCCATTCAATCATTGAGAATTACATTTGTAAATTCCCTCATGAATGTTCTGGCAGATTGCTAAGATCTGCGTAGGACTCATAAGTTTACAACTGGTGTCCTTAATGTTGAACAACCAGTGTAGAAATAATTCGTGTCCCTATGAGATCTTATTATGCATCTCGTGGCTCTAGACTCTATAGTGCGTTTTGATTTAGTGAGTGGAGGCTGGAGAGGACTGCCACCTATTCAATATCATCTAACTCGGAGTAAGAGAGACGATAGGAATGTATTGAACTCCGTGACAGTTGAAACAAGAATCCTTTGAGGGACCTTGAGTGGCTAGGGAGGGTTGTGCAGCGTATCACTGGGTCCATGATACTTTGTCTTCAATGCCAGCAATCAACTGAGTGATTCTGACAGCATATGTATTGACCCGGTTTCTGCCTAAGTTGTAAGGAGGGCTATTTCTTTTCACCCTTTCTCTTTACAATTCTTTTTCATTCTTCAACCCCTTCAGTGCTTACCGAGACTTCATAACTAACACCTTGTTGGGTTTGTTCTAGTGTTAGCTCCATCTCAGTCGGCACTTTTCCCTCATTCACTTTTCTCCTTTTTAATCATACCTAAGGACTTCTACACTAACTAGTGGATTGTCCCTGGGTAGATCCCTCCGGCTCTGGCGGGATCGTGGGAACTTGTACCTAACCTTACCATCCTTATAACTCCATTATATGAAATACAATGGTCGGTCTTTGTTGTTCTTCCACAATTGCCAAACCAAATCTTTGAAAAATCTCTCAAAGTGTTCATGATTTTGAAACACATTTTTGCAAACACTTGAGAGTTTTATATTTTTCAAATGCTCCCCCTCAACATGTGCTCGAGTGATAGTTTTATAAATTTGCACATGTTAGGTAGAGCTCGCATTTTTTGAATTGATCTACTTTCAGTGAACATGACCGATTCGAGACACGCTTACATCACTAGTTAGACTAGCTTGAAATTATTACCCGGCCTGGTCAAGTCCACAGAAAGTTTCTTGAAATGGTACACTCTACTCAGATACGTCTTTTTCGAGACACGCTTACATCACTGGTTAGACCAGCTTGAAATTATTACCCGGCCAAGACGTATCCTTTCGATTGATGACAATTCAAGTTTCGTCAATTCTTTGGTGAAGTCTGAGCCGTTCTTACGAGATGCCCAATCCTTTTTGTCCATTTGCTCCCCCTCAATATGTGCATCGATATACGAAAGAGTTTTGCACATATGGGAGAGCCTACACTTAAATCCAAAACATCACATTTTCATCAGGTTTCATATTTAAATCACATTCTCTCCCCCGATCAAAAATTTCAAACCTTTTGAGATTTGTGATCCCAATTGATTTAAATAAGTTAGAAAATGTGGGAGAAAATGTGTCCGATTTAATATATTCTGATGATGAGAACATACTTTGCTCCCCCTTAATCTAAGAGGGAGATTCACTGCTTATTATGCACATTTTATTATTATGACACATATGAGTTTGACCTTTTTGCGCAGACGATATAATCACCCGCTTTTCTGAGTGAGTCAGTGGTCAACATCGATTATCCATCCACCAACAAATCTTCTCAAGTATTGTCGATCCCCACTTGGTGAGATCCGAGTAAGTACTGCTTTGTTGAAGTGATGGTGGTGGAGGTGAAGGTGTTGTTGTTGTTGTTGCTGCCGATGTTGTTGTTGTGGTGAATTTTGAGCCAATCAATAGCGTTTGAACGTCTGATCAAATGGTTAGAATGGGAACTGGTACATTCATTTTGGCTATGGAATCTGCATAAGAATATCAACACAGATATACATACATACAGATACACTATTCCTTAATAGCTACCCTTCAGCAGCTTGCCACATTATAATACCAAGTTCATCTTATAATCAAACCCCAATCAGGAACTACGTCAAACCACTATCTAGCATGAAGAGCAATTAGCAATCATGAACATGGCAATTCACACAGATTTCAATATTTAATTCAGGATCTTAGGAACATGATTCTAACATAATAGCAATCTACCTAAGCGAATCCTGAGAACATATGCACAATATCAACAACAATTAAGCAGCAGAGACAAACAACATTTGAAACTCATTCACTTAGTTCATACAAATGTCAGTGGAGCATTCAAGAACATCAAACACATCGGGTTTTCTAACTTCTTTCAGATTTTGAGTTTTAATGTTTCTATAGGGGATTAAACGAGGATTCCAAAGAGATACAAATGAACCTTCTAGTTATATGAAGCTAGGATACTACAAGCAAATTGCACATAATGTCCTAAACTTTCTAGCAACTAACACACTTGGTCATTTGATATATTTAAGCAATATCCTCTTCAACTAATACCCCATTAACTGCAAAACCTTTTCTAAGAGTCATGAATTAATCAAGAAACCCGTTTGATGATATAAAATTTGAATTCACTCTCCCCCTCAATCAATGACCCGTATTCTAGTTGAGCCTCAACTAAAATCAAGCTTAACCCCACAACTCATCAAACAAGAACTGTCATGTGGTTTTGTAGTCGTTGATTGAGTGACAAATTTTATGCATAATCCAAGTATAAACAAATTTCATACAACACATATTCACCAAGTGTCTCACAAATAATTTTCAGAAGAATCATAGAATGAAAACTATTTGTTATACTAAGAAGATTTCTCTTCTTTTACAAGAAATGATGCACTGAAACGTACATCAAATCAGGAAACATGGATATGAAGTAATCCATGCCCAGGTGAACATCACCCAGTTGGAGGAACAGCCGTCTTTTTGGCGACGTGCTTTCCCCAATATGAAGCGCGGGTTGCTATCTAAAGTAATAGCAAGCCATTTTAGACATGTTTTAACCATTCATTTTAACTTCTGCTCGAGCTTCATTTAAAGACCCGTGCCATTATTGAATGACATTTCTAAGTCCGTAAATGTTATCGATAAACAGAAGACATGCCTAGGTGAAACTATTTTTGGTATTTTCTATTTTTTAATTTTTATGGTTTTTCTGGTTTTACGTTTCTCTATTTACAAATTGCAGGATTTCTATATATCTATTTACAAGATGGTATAAAATATGAATAAGTATATATGTACAAGGATACGAACCAGAAACCATTACTCCTCAGTATTCTGAATCTACTCCGCATTCATCACTTGACTTGCTGAAGAGCAATGTGAGCACTTTTAAACAGGGATTGATTCTGGCTTTTCACTCTCCCCGAATTAGTGCTCTCCCCCAATCTGACAACCTTTCTGATGAACACCCATAATAGGAAGAAGACTTTGGATGAACACCCGAAATATGAAGAAGTCTTTTGATAACCAAATGCATGCCGTCTTTAATCTTCTAACACTCCCGTCCTAGAGTGACGCCGACAAAAACCTTAGGCATCTTTTCGGTAGTTTAAGTTGAGCCTCAACTGAAATCTAGCTTAACCCCACAACTCATCAAACAAGAACTGTCATGAGGTTAAGCTAAACCACAAATTTAAGCCCAGTAACAACTTGATTTCAGCTTAACCTCACAACTCATCAAACAAGAACTGTCATGAGATTAGGTTAAAATCAAGTTGGACCTAACCTTAAACTACAGAACAACTTGAACCTAACTTAACTCCACAACTCATCAAACAAGAACTGTCATGGGATTAAGTTAAATATCAAGTTGTAAGAAAAGAGCTCAACATTTTTTTGAATGTAGAGAAGACTGTAGACTCGACCTTCTTCAGGATTGCCCAATGTGGAGGAACAGAATACCAATCATCTTCATCTCACCCAATTCCTTCCAGTAACCTTACATGTAACCCATCAGCCCGCAGCATACACATGAGATGATAACTCCCAACAGAGAATGTAGAATAGACTGACGACTCGACCTTCTTTAGTCTTACGTATAACACCAAAGTAACAAGTTGAACCACTGATCATCTATAGTATGTATCCATCCTTGGATATTAAGCCCTGATCACTTGAACCTGTTGTGCGTCCTTGATGTACACATTCTCTCTCCCCTGATGGTTATGATTAATCAGCCCATGACGTAACAGTGAAACGTAAATACCAAGGTAACAAGTTGAACCACTGATCATCTCTGCGGTTCTCAACACCGGAATATATGATTAAGCCCGATCACGTGAACCTGTTGTGCGTCCTTGGTGTACACATTTCTCTCCCCCATGATGGTTATGATTAATCGGAATCATCATCATGATGTGTACATGTAGCCTAATGACGTATACATGAAGCATTGACTAGAAACCCTTTGTAGCTGATTGAACCAGTCCGTGAGAATATATAGATTAGCATTCCATGACCATGTTCTTCAACACCTTGATAGACGGAAGAAGTAGTGTTGGAGAACCATGGTTTGCACGACTCCTGAACTGACGTATTCAGGAGTCATATGACCATTTCTCAATCATCACTCAACATGTAGAATAATATTCACCCTTTCCCCCCCTCAAAAATTGCATATGCCTGCCAACTGCAATTTTTGATGATTGAACTAGTGAATATGAATACCATCAACGGTAAGTAGCTCCACTTGACGGTTCTTGAAGACTGACATGTTGTTTATTCACCCTTTCCCCCCCTCAAAAATTGCATATGCCTGTCAACTGCAATTTTTGGTTGAACAAGTGAATAAGAATATACTCCAATATGCGCCGATCCACTTGAAGACTGAATAAGCACGGAAAGAGCATGAAACTTGTTGATGAGAATGGCCATAAATAAGAAGATTCCTCTTCTTTTGAAGATAAAGTGCACTCAAGCGTACACTTTTCTTTTCTTTGAAGAACGAGGCCTGCACTGACGTGTACAGACGTCATTACTCTCTCTTTACTTCTTCTCTCATCTAACTCGTTACCAACCCCATTATCATTCTGTCGGCTTGATGTCGTGACCACTGATGGAGAAAACCCAATATGATGAACTTGATACTGAAGTAATATAACCCGAACTTGTGACTTAAACTTGTACTAATGCGTGACAAAGAGCGGTGTAGAGACTTCGTGCAACATCGAATCCCTAAGTACTCTATACTCTTCAACCAACCAACCATCAAGTATAAGACGTACATCACCTCTTGGATATCCACAACTTCGTGTGACACTGAGCACTACAACGTGACTCCTTAAAGTGATAGTTATTTTGTAATAGAGAGAAAGACAAAATAACTAGATATCCAAGTCCTCGTCATTGTGTTGAAAGCTCGAACAAGGATCTCGAAGAATCTTCATCCAACCTCCCCGATATCTTCAGATACTAAGTACACGCACCCATGAAATTTCACTTCAGCCTCAAATAAATAATAATGAATTAACGCCGTAGTCACTTCTTGTGGTTAATGCCCAAATCTAGCCCTTTATGATGCTTTAACTGAACTTTGATAATGGTTTTAACCCGATCATGGTTAAGAGCGCATAGTCCATCATCACGGGATTTTACAAATCTATGATTTAAACCGAGAAATAAGTTCTTTATCGGGATTTTACAAAATCAAGAAGAAACCGTGAGGCAGTAACAGATTGAATGTGGCATGACTGATTTTGATTTTAGGTGAACATTAGTTTGGGTAAAGAATATCTTGTGAGGATTACAGATCACATCACAACTTTTAAAACCTTTGGCCAACTAACCAACCTTGTACATAGATTAGTGACCACTCGATGAAGAAAACCCGATATACCAATACTGAAAACTGAAGTAGAAGTCCCCAAATTTGTTACTTAAGCTTGCACTAATGTTGGAAGAACGGTGTAGAGAATTAATGCTCCAAGCAAATCTCTAAGAGCTCCATACCCAACCAAAGTATGAGACATTAACACCTCTTGCGATTATCGACATCGTCATTGACGTGTGACACTGAGTACTCCCATGACTCTTAAGTGATAGTTACCCCGACTGCTGGTAACTAGATAACCCAAGTCTTCAACTTAAAATTTTAAGCACGAGCAAGTTATCAATAAAGGTCATGCATCCAACCAACCCCGACTTCAAGATAAAATAAGTAGACGCCTTCGTGAAATTCAACTTCAATCACAAATAAAGAATACCTGATTAACTTCGTGATCATCTTGTGATGTTGACTAGCCAAAAAGAGAAGAAACATGCGCTAATTCTTAGAAGTGCCCATGACTCATAGTCAGTCCTATCAAACAAAGCTGTCTGACCCAGCTACTTGGATGTGGAATAGTTGTCGTACTGTGTACAGGATTTTACAGTTCTTGAGATTTATCTGAGAAATAAATTCAAGAACTAACTGCGCAACAGTAAGTATCAAACTGCTGTAGACTGAACCACTGAATCCTGAATCGCTACGATCTGACCCGCTGTAACTGAAACTGCTAAGATTCAAACCGCTGGAGACTGAACCGATACGATCTGACCCGCTGTAACCGGAACCGCTAAAATTCACATCGCTGGAGACGGAACTTCTAGGAAACTTGCGATAATTCTCCCCCTCAAAAAGGACATGAAATGACCTTTTTGCCAAAGCTGAGAGTCCGTGATGTTTGTGAATTTGTCAGGCACAAAACATGGAAAGAGACAAATGAAACTACTGCAACGAAGATGGTGATTAAGACTCTCTTGTAGTAACCCCTTGCTTTCCTCATCATCAATGGTTTAGTAGATTAATAATTCATTGAAGCTCATAATATGCCAAAACCACTTGATGAAATGCATATGACTTTAAAGTGAGTAAAAGGTTAAAACATGTCTCCAAACAAATCACCTCTTGTCTTTAAGCCTGACTACCTCTTGAGAAGATCTTGAACAACAATCCCATTAGAAGCTTGAGAAACAACAATCACTTGATGAAGCTTGATAAAGAACAAGTCCGCGACTTAAACTTGCACTAAATTATGATTTAGAACCTATATTGAGCACAACAACGTAACTCCTTTAAATATAGGTAGTGATATATACCCAACCTTCCATCCTTAATTGTATATATCCACTTCGTGAACATCTAAGTCTAATCACCTTAAATTGCAAATTGTGATTTAGAACCTATATTGAGCACAACAACGTAACTCCTTTAAATATAGGTAGTGATATATACCCAACCTTCCATCCTTTATTGTATATATCCACTTCTTGAACATCCAGGTCTAATCACCTTAAATACGCTTGAGCAAGGGTCATCAAACATCGTGCATCCATCCACCCCGAGATGTTTGTGACACTAAGTACACCAACCCGTGAATTAACAAGCCAACCAAGTTACCATAATTTCCCAATTCCTGCTGATCTTGAAGCACAAACTTATCCCGAAAAATTAGTCACACCCCGTAAGTTTCATTATGTCTAAATCCAAGTCCAGCCTACTTGTCCAAAATTAATTTCACGGGATTTTACAGCTCTTGAGATTTAAACCGAGAAATCGAATCTTTCGCGGGATTTTCTAAAATCTACAAGAGAAACCGTGAAATCAACCAGAATACCCAAGAGTGAGGTGCAATACCAATCTTCGAAATTCAAGTCACAGAAGTCAAATCACAACTTGATCAAATTGCAACAGGCCAAGTCACAGATTGTCAATTTGCAACAAGTCAGATTGCAATCAACCAAATCACAATTAGTCGAATCGCAAGTGTTAACTCGCAACGTCAAATCGTAACTGGTAGCATCGCAATCAGTCGAGTCGCAACAAGTCAAATAGAAACTTGTCAACTCACAATTAATCAAATCGCAATTTGTCAACTAAAACTCATATCGCAAAGATCAAATTGCAGGCTCACTCAAATCATAGACCTCAATAGGACACTGCTGCCAAATTCACAACTCTATAATCACGTTGACATTCATTTACCCAAATCAATTCATAATCTCGAGTTAACAAAGCACGATCAAAAGGTGTCGTCCAAAAGTATATTACAAGAGTTTATTACCAACAACAAATTTGTCCTTGTGAAAAATAACCCAACAACATTCCATAACTAGCTACACCAATCCGTCCCTTGTGAACATTATCACCAGCCCAATCGTCACATAACATTAACTCGGCCCATGCTCAACCTAGTTCAAACCCATCATGTGATCTAATCCATTTACAACATAAGCTTTTCGGTTCACAAGCCCAACCGAAATGACTATCAACCTACCAAGTCCAATAACACACAAATGTATAATCAAATATATAGCCCAAAGTCATAATAGCACTAACCCTAATTATCCGGTATTTAATACCAAGCAAACCCTAATCCTCATAATCCTAATCAAACATTACACCCCCTCCTCAATATCCTCTCACTCAACCACCAAACAAATCCAGTCAACCATTCTTCTGATCTATCATAATTGAAACGATTGACACACAAAAAAAATGATCAGACCCCATCTAATATATTTCATGCTTGATTCCCACTCGAAAGTCTTCAAAGAAAAAACGGCTTCAAGTTCTCTATTTGGGATCTCGGGTAGGTTTATTTTGATGTTTTGATTGTGTCTTATTTCCTTGTAAGCTTCTGTCAAATAACGAATCAAAGAAAAATAATATAACAAATTTGTTATAGTTATTTTCTTTATTTATTCGGATATTCAATGAAGTAAATCTTCAAACAAATATGGATCGATGATGGTTAAGGTTCAATAAAATAAAAAAACTTTAAAGATTAAGCAAAAATTGAACCGATCTGAGATTATTATGCATGATTTTGTTTTAGTTTTTGATTGAAATGAGCTGGGGACTGAATTTGAGGGTTTGTTTGTAGTTGGGACTGAATTTGCTATGAATAACAAATTTTGTTGCTGTGGACTTCTTGTTGTTTGTGAAGTGTTTTGAATATAAAGGAGTGTAAGCAGTATTCATTGTAGTTGTAAAATTTGTGTCTGGTATGTTCTTGTTGCTGTGGAATTTGTAGTGGTTGAGGTCAATGACTCTGCTTCATCTTGTTCTTTCATTTTGTTATTTGATAACTCGTTAACCGTTTGACCGTTTGACCGAGTGACAGACAAACCGCGTACACCTTATATACACAAACCGAGTTCGTGAGCATATAGACAAACCGAGTTCGTGATTATACAGACAAACCGAGTTCGTGATTATGCAGACAAACCGAGTACACTTTATATACACAAACCGAGTTCGTGAGCATATAGACAAACCGAGTTCGTGATTATACAGACAAACCGAGTTTGTGAGCATATAGACAAACCGCGTCTTTGACCAGTCAAAGCTGTCACTATCACCCATTTTGTCCCCATTATCCATTTTTGGCAAACAGCCAAACACCAATCCCATTGGACACAAACCGCATCATAGAACACAACATTTGACACAAGCAGCTGCTATGAACATAAAGCCACAAACCCACAAAAATGCCACTATGAACAAACAAGAACACCCCTTTTTACACTCGATTCAACACAGATTTGAGGACCACAATCTTCACCACAACACATCCAACATAGGACTTGTAGTAATGCAACATGATATGGGACTGTGAGGTAGATAGATCACATCCTTAACCAACCACAACAAGCAAACCGTGACCATTCAAGGCACAAATACATAAACTTACTATCATTTTCATCTTAAAAACATGCCATCAACTTGATAGAATCATGAAGCCGAATGAAGATAAAAACAATCAAGGCCCAAACATGTCAAACGACCTAAGAAACAATTAAACCAGAATGACAGCAAATTAGAATTAGTAAAGGCCCACATAAAACATTAAAAAGGAATTAAAGCCACATGATACAAATAGAACAGTAGCATGGTACAAGTGATAGCATTCGAGCAAATAGAACAAAAAGCAATTTTTCATGAAACTGTTCGAACACAACGTACACCAAAACATGCCCGACCATGAATCCAAGCACACAATCAATCGAACCTAACCATGGCTCTTGATACCAATTGTAGGAAATAACCATCTTGATTGTGTGGATGATTCGGGTGGTCTTGGTTCATGGAAGATTAGATCCATGGTTGAGTTTAGAGAGAAGTTAGAGAGAGAGAGGGAGACTCTTGAGAGAAAACTGGATCTATTAGATTAGTGTGTGTTTGGTTACAAGAGTCCAAACCCTTCCTAAGTGTGGGAAGGGGCTTATATACTACTAACATATTGTGCCCCTAGTGGGCTGTGGAGTGAGCTGACAGTGGGGAAAGCCCCGACCCACTCCACAAATATAAATACGACTAAACTAATAATACTAATACTAATATTGCTAATAATACTAAACGAATATATATAAGCCTACGAGCTATATAAATGCTAATTAGATACTCGGGGTGACCGAACCTTCATATGAATATTTATATTCCTAACAGGGGATACTTTAGGTCAAGAATGCTCCGAACAAGGGAGACTTTAGGTCATAGTACGTACGGTACATTAAGTTCAAAAGTTTAAGTCGAGTTCAAAAGTTCAAGTCAAGTTCAAGAGTTCAAAACAATTTATAAGGTCAAGACAAGTCAAAAGAGTTCGAAATAGTCAAAGGGTTCAAAAGTCAAGTTAAAAGGTTCAAAAATAAGTCAAAGGGGTCCAAAACAATGTTCAAAGAGTTCAAGTAATAATTCATGCATCCACCCCAAAGCGATTAAAATAGTTAGAAAAAGGGGTTCGTGAATACTCACCTCAAGCAATAAGTAATGCGTTACAAGTGTGCACGGAAAACGATGCGCGATGCTCTAACCGCAACCTAAAGTGATAATGTGTTTTAGGTAGTGCAATAATGTCGTGTATGCAATTTATGAAGGTTATATCACCCGCACTTGTTTGTTTGTGAGTTTAGTTAAAAGATAACGTTACTTTGTTATTTCTTAGCAATAGTAAAAAAAATGTAACATTTTTTGATTTTTAGCAAGTATGTACCGTAACTACGATATGATTGTTTCGGTAATATATATATATATATATATATATATATATATATATATATATATATATATATATATATATATATATATATATATATATATATTGAAACGTTTCCGACTCGACCAAAATGTGTCGTAACTACGATATGAATGTTCGGTAATATATATATATATATATATATATATATATATATATATATATATATATATTGAAAAGTTTCTGACTCTACCAAAATATATACACAAAATGCTGCTTCATTTATTTAGTCCGTTTAGCCTGAATCGATCGTTAAGACCCTCAAAAATAACTTTTAGGATTTCTGAAAGCTTTTAGTAAAAAGATGTGAATAGTATTTTTATATACTTTTCGATCAAAACTTCGTTGTGTCATAACTTATTTGTTTTAACTCCGTTTTCAAAGTTCTACCTATCATCGTGAAGGTATTTAAGTACATTAAAATATTTTAAGGTTTCGGGGACTCGGTTTATCTTTTAAAGCTCGGTTGTACCACGTTGAAAATCCCAACAGCAACTATTTATTTTTCTGAAAACTAGTTATCGATAATATATTTAGAAAACTCGTATTTTATTCAATATAAATCCGTTTTTATCCATTCAAACTACCTCGTTTTCGTTATAAAATCTATTTCCTATTTTTTTAATTAATCTTTGTAAAAATAACTTGATTTTCTGAAAATTAGAAATTTGGGCCGCGCTTCCGCGTATATTTTTCAATAGTCCATTTTTCTATACTAAAACCCTTCAATCAACTCTAATATCCATTCTAATCTCTTCCACCACTTTTTCAAAAATTTATATAGTTCCAATATAATAATAAAAATATGATAAAATTTCACAAACACGTGTATAGGTGATATAGATGATGAAATGAGTTTAAATAAATATTTAAACTTAGTACATGCATAAATAAGCATATGCGGTGTATAAAATACGTAAGTAAAATTATAAAAATGGTTTTTAATCTTACTTGAATATGATGGATTTGTGATGGGAACTAGAACAATATAACCCGGGTAGAACTCCAAAACCCCAATATACTAAATAATAAACCCGAAAAAAGCACTAATAAGCACTTGAATAAGCAAAACCAACCTTTCTTCTTGTTTTTCTCCCTATGGTCAAATATGATGGAGAGAAAAGAGAGATTTAGTGTGTTTTTCTTTTGTTAAAATGTGTAGCTAGTTCTCTTTATATAATAAAAGTAAGATATGATATGTATATAATAAATAGTTTGTACAAGCATTAAATGAGCTATTGAAAATTTTGTCAAAGATGGAATGGGGAGGGGTGTGTTTGTTCGGCCAAAATTAAGGAAGAAAGAGGAGGTATGACTTGCATTAATTTCATGTCATAATGTGTCCATAAATATCTATTTTTAGATATTAAAGTGTAATAAATATATCCATTTAGGTATTAAGTTAGCTAGAATAAATTTTAGTGGGACAAAATAGAATGTATAAAAGTTGTAAAAATTATGAAAATGTATTTTGGATAAGTATCGGGTGTTTAAAATAATTATTGTTTCGTAATTTATTAAATTATCGTAATTATATATATTTAAAAATATATATATAATAAATGAATTCAAAATACATAGTAAAATAATAATTGAATTTTTGTGACATTGTATTGAGTGTAAAAATGTACTAGGACCATTGTTGGGAGTATCGGTTATATTGTTCATGCACAAAATTTTATTCGATATAAATCCGTTTTTATCCATTCAAACGACATCGTTTTCGTTATAAAATCTATTTTCTATTTCTTTAATTAATCTTTGTAAAAATAACTTGATTTTCTGAAAATTAAAATTTTGGGTAGCGCTTCCTTGTATATTTTTCAATAATCCATTTTTCTATATTAAAACCCTTCAATCAACTCCAATATCCATTCTAATCTCTTCCACCAATTCATCAACAATTTATATAGTTCCAATATAATAATAAAAAGATGATAAAATTTCAAAAACACGTGTATAGGTGATATAGATGATGAAATGAGTTTAAATAAATATTCAAACTTAGTACATGCATAAATAAGCATATAAGGTGTATAAAATACATAAGTAAAATTATAAAAATGGTTTTTAATCTTACTTGAATATGATGGATTTGTGATGGGAACTAGAACAATATAACCCGGGTAGAACTCCAAAACCCCAATATACTAAATAATAAACTCGAAAAAGCACTAATAAGCACTTGAATAAGCAAAACCAACCTTTCTACTTGTTTTTCTCCCTATGGTCGAATATGATGGAGAGAAAAGAGAGATTTAGTGTGTTTTTCTTTTGTTAAAATGTGTAGCTACTTCTCTTTATATAATAAAAGTAAGATATGATTATATGTATAAAATAAATAGTTGGTATAAGCATTAAATGAGCTATTGAAAAATTTGTCAAAGATGGAATGGGGAGGGGTGTTTTTGTTCGGCCAAAATCAAGGAATAAAAAGGAGGTATGACTTGCATTAATTTCATGTCATAATGTGTCCATAAATATCTATTTTTAGATATTAAAGTGTAATAAATATATGTATTTAAGTATTAAGTTAGCTAGAATAAATTTTAGTGGGACAAAATAGAATGTATAAAAGTTGTAAAAATTATGAAAACGTATTTTGGATAAGTATCGGGTGTTTAACATAATTATTGTTTCGTAATTTATTAAATTATCGTAATTATATATGTTTTAAAAAAATATATAATAAATGAATTCAAAATACATAGTAAAATAATACTTGAATTTTTGTGACATTGTATTGAGTGTAAAAATGTATTAAGACCATTGTTGGGAGTATCGGTTATATTGTTCATGCACAAAAAGCGTTTCTTTAATTTACGCAAAATAGTGAATAGTGAAAGCTACGAGGATAAATAGTAACTTTTTAAAGTTAAAAGTATGACCTAAAAATACGAGTTGTCACAGTATCCGCCCGTTAAAGGAATCCAGTCCCTTCCACTTTTAGGCTGGTTTCTATGGTGGGTGGCGCACCACCTCCACCTCACCCTTCCACGCGCGATGCCCATAAAGAGGAGGCACCACCGCTCGCTGTGGTGCAAATTTCGTCTCTTTTTGGTGGTGGTAACTACCAAACAAAACCCAAGAAAAAAAAGAGGAAAATGCCAAAAAGGTGCCCCCCCCTCAACGGTTATGTGTGTAGTATTTTTTTAAAGGGTAAATTGCAAAAACGGTCCATAAAGTAGCCCAAATGCGCAAGGAATACACCGAGATAAATTTTGTTGCAAAAACGACATCAATGTTTCTATTTTATTTTATTTTTAATTTTTTTATTTATTATTTTTTTTTTACAAAATAGCCACCGAGAGCTACTTTTTGCTAACTTCCGTTATTTATCTTGTTAAGTGCCTCGTCACTGAGGGTATTATTGTCATTTCGATAGTCTCAGTCTCTCCCGCCAATTATACTTCAAGGACAATATTTGCAAACATAACTTAACTTCATTAAATCAAATAAAGTAGGGTTTTGCAGAAAACATTAAGTGCCAAAACAACCCCATTTAACATACTTTCAAATCGATAATCAACAGTCAAACCCTAGCTTTGAAAAAACCAAAAAATCGGCACAACCAAATTGAGCTATGGCAAATAATGATAAGGGAAAGTCTTTGTTGATTTGGGGGGGGGGGGGGGGGGGCGGGGGAGGAATCATCGAAAAAGTCGTAGGGGAAAGTTATATTAAATGATGAAGTCTTTGAAGAAGTTATAGTTACATTTGGTGATCAAGTAATTGCCAAGTATGGTTCGTATAAGAACATAGGGAAGGAGATGATAGAAGTTATTCTTCAATGGCTGTGGAACAAAACTTACAACGAACCAAATATGGGTGGTAGTGGTGCGATATCTATTCCTACCCTTGGAAGTGGTAGCGGAACCGACAATGAGGTAGTTGCAGAGATAAAAAGAGGGAGGGGAAGGCTAAAAAAAAGTAACTTTTTCTGTACTAATTCATAATCCATGTACAATGTCACCAAAAAGGAAGAGGGGAAGGCCTGTTGGGAGTGGGAAGAAGAGGGATGGGAGTCATAATCTGAGTACAATGACACAAAAAAGGAATAGGGGAAGGCCTGTTGGGAGTGGGAGGAAGAGGGAGGGGAGTCATAATCCGAGTACAATGACACAAAAAAGGAATAGGGGAAGGCCTGTTGGGAGTGGGAGGAAGAGGGAGGAGAGTCATAATCCGAGTACCATGACACAAAAAAGGAAGAGGGGAAGGCCTGTTGGGAGTGGGAGGAAGAGGGAGGGGAAGGATGAGCATGCGGATCTTGGTATGTTAATGTATTATACTTCATTTATGTGTCATTTTTAACTTGCTTATGTTGGATGCTATGATCTTTTTACAATGACACAAATGTAGTAGTGTTTGGCATATCATCTGTACTGTTATACTAACTAAGTTGTGACATTCACTTATTAAGTAAACTACAAATATACAGGATACATAATCAATAGTTTTGCATCTTTAGTAAGTAGGATTGGTGTCTTGTACAATGTGGTGAGATATAGAACACTGCATTGCTCTGTTTCACTTGAGCCTACATACTTCAGTCTGCACTTGTCTGCATAACTGTTTCATTGACGGCTGCTGCATTGACTTTAGCATGTATACCATTAGTTACATAGGTGCTAGTATGTTTTTTGGTGATGTTTGAAGTGTATATGGACTGTGTCTTCTGACATTGAGAGCTATTGATGTAGTAGCTTGGACTTTGTTGTATCATCTGTAGTAGCTCTTTAGACTTGATGTTTGAATTAAAATGATAGCGTGTTACTTTAATTGACTATTGACGTTTGAATTTAAACGGTGGCAGATTTAATGGCTTATCAGGATGAAGTTGTGTTCAACATGCACAATAATGGATTCTTTGAATTTGCTCCATTGAGGTATGTGTTAGTGCAAGCAGTCTCGTTTGTTTTGATTGATGACAAACATGTAACTTGATACATAACATAAAATGTACAAGTTACTTGTAATCTTATTTTGTCTCAACATACATTCAACACCTCTCGACTTCTCAAGTCCTCGTATGGTACAACACAGGTTCGTACATGTTTATTATGTGGTATTATGATCAAACCCTTAACAAACCATTTAGAATGTTTAAAATACGGCTAGGTCAGTAAGTATTTTAAAAGGTTAACCATTCTACTTAGAACCTCATTTCACATTTTGCATATACAAGTACTTTTACTTGTACATCATGTTTCCTACGATTAATAGGATAAGTACACTTTAGGTGTCAAACTAACATGATACATCTTGGTAAACATATATTAGTTAAGCTAGTATATACATATTACATTCATATATACATTTACATTATTTACATTTTAATTCTTAAAATGGAAATATGTACATGACATCATTGCATACATCATATGGATATCTTTAGGATATCTTGAAGATTTAGAAAATATCATGGAAAGATCTTCAAGCAAAGAATTGGATTTGGTAATATCTTGGCAAGATTTGAAAAGATTTTGAAAGATATTCTGTCTGGGTCTGGCGTAACCAAATGCCATAAAGGGCGGAACCAAATGCCATAAAGGGCGGACCCCTGAATTTGGATTCGCCAAATCCGTGGCTTGTATAAACAGTTTGCCTATAAATAGTAGCCCATTGTTTACCCATTGTCCTATCACTTGAACACACATTCTCTCTACCCTTTGCATACATTTAGATCAGTAGTAAACCATGTAGAAACACACATTAATCACCCTTTTTATAATGATCATAATGTTACTAACTTTCATTATGTTGTAAGCATATACTCGTAATGATCCTGTGAAGCAAGCTCATAGATCGTGAGTCATCATCCATCACAAGCATAGCATACTTCCTGATCCACCAAGAAGGTTAGAAGATCTTGAAGTCATCATTCATCAAAGCATACCAACATATGAAGATTCAAGACCACTTGACATCCTCAATGTTTAAAGACTTCTTATTCAAGAAGTTCATGTAGATTCCACATGCATACATATATGAAGATCCATCACAACAAGTTTAGGGAGCTTGTGATCTTCATCCATTGAAGGCTTCCTATCAATGGAAGTTCATTTAGATTAGGCATTCATATCCAGTGAACATTTATGTCATGGATCATCATTGTAAACATCATTGCATCACAATCTAAACACCAAACTAGATTAGGTGGTTTATGTGTTTGTGCCATAAAACACAAGGTTTCTATGTTGGGTCATAAAACATATCGGAAGTGGTTGTACCCTTGTAAAAGAACTTGACATCTAGCTTAGTGTCGGAAATTGTGTAAGCGACGTCAGGATGGTTATACCTCGAACTAGAACACGGTATTTAGCTTTGTACCAAAAAAAGTGTAAGCGACGATTGTAAGGTTTTCTCCGCCAAGAAGGGAGCTTGTTGATCTAGTGAAGTAACTCTCGTGTTGGGTACTCGGAGAGTCGAGTAGAGCGGAGAGGAGCTCCATGACCGAACCACTATAAATTATCGTGTTCGGTTTCCGATTTCTTTTACTTACAGCTTTACTTTTATGTTTGCATTATATGATTGCTTGTGTTGTGTCTTGTTGATAATACTTGTGTGACAACTTGTCTTAGTATATGCTGTTGGGAATTAAATATTCTGAAAGATTAAGTATCGGGAAATTCTCTTAAGTGATTAATTCTGGTTGCAGAAGTGTTAAGTCTGGTACCTGGTTAAGTCTGTTACCTAGTTAAATCTGCTGTTTAAGTCTGGTCATTGAAGATTAAGTCTGGTGGTTGCAGTAGTGATTAATTCTGGTGAGTACCAAAATTAAGTATGCTCTTCGAAAGTTAAGTCTGCTTGCTGGATGGTCAAAGGTATACACAAAAGTAAAAGAAGTGTTAGTTAAATATCTTTGTTGTGTCATCAGTTATCAAGTTGTATACTCTTAGTATATGACTAGATACATGTACAAGTTGTATGTGTAAGATACATGTTGTATCTTTGGTTACTTACACACGACTTAACATAATCAAGTAGAGAGACATGTATTGATTGACAAGACTTAAAGCAATATTGTAAAGATCTCCTTGGACTATAAAAGGAGATCTTAGACTAGACATTATGGGTATCTATCTAAAGTGCATTTCATAGAACTATCATAACTGTCAAGACAAGAACAAACACAACAATATCTTAAGCAATAGAAACATAAGATTCAAGGTTTTGTAACCCTAGTAATAGTGAAGATCACTCGTATTATCTTGAATAATATTGAATCTTTTGGTGTTAAGCTTTCTTTGTTCATTGTTCAATATAACAAACATAACTGTTCCATTTCCATAACCAAAATAACCTTCTTAGTGTGATTAAGTAGATTCCGCATACTTAATCATATTAACTCAATATATCATATACACAAAGTCACAAAGGTTTAACCACCTTATAGTGTAACGAATCCTAACAAGTGGTATCAGAGCCAGGCTGATATAGTTGATTTAGAAGAAGAAACAAAAATGGACGCATAAGATACTCAGGCTACAAATGTTGTTGCAAAGTTGCCCATGATCAAACAGAATGAGATTGAGTTGTGGAGGTTGAGAATTAAGCAATATTTTATGGTTCAAGATTATGCTCTTTGGGATATCATTCTGTATGGTGATTCTTTTACACTAGGTTATACAGATGTCATTCTTGAAGGCAAAACAGATAGGAGAAGATATACTGGACCAGTTTCCAATGATGAAAAGATACAGAAGAGAAATGATCAAGAAGCAAGAAACTTGTTGCTTATGACCATTCCTGGTGAACAGATGCTGTCTTTTAGCAAGTATCCTGATGCCAAAACTCTTTTTGAAGAGATTTGTGCATGGTTTGTTGGTAATGAAACTACCAACAAAACTCAGAAGACATTGCTGAAACAACAATTTGAAAATTTTAGTTCATATAGCAATGAATCTCTTGATAAGTTATTTTCAAGATTACACAAGCTTGTCAGTCAGTTAGCTGTGTTGGGGGTTGAGATAGAAAAGGAAGATCTCAACATGAAGTTTTTGAGAAGTCTACCTGATGAGTTCCATACTCATGTGATTGTCTGGATGAACAAACCAGACATTGAAACCATGAAACTCAATGATTTGTACAACAACTTTAAAATTGTTGAACAAAGTCTAAAGAAGTCTGGAAACTATAGTACTAGTTCTGGGAATGTGACACTCTTGTTATCTCCTAGTATTAGTAAGGCAGAAGAGGTAGATGAAGTAGAAGGTGTTTCTACTGCTAACTATGGTGGTCCTACTACTAGTTCACATAAGAATGTTGCTAGACTTGGAGATCCAACATTTTATGCTTTTCTAAATAGTCAATCTAGTGGTTCTCCTCTAAATCATGAAGACCTTGAGCAGGTGGATAGTGATGATTTGGAAGAGATGGATATTAAGTGGCAGGTTGCTTTACTTAGCATGAGGGCTAAGAAGTTCTGGCAGAGAACTGGTAAGCAGATTACCATAAATGGTAATGAAACTGCTGGGTTTGATAAGAAGAAAGTGGAGTGTTTCAACTGTCATAGGTTGGGACACTTTGCTAGAGAATGTAGAAACCCAAGGAAGCAGGATAATAGAAACACATGGTATAAGCAAGAGAAGAAGAAGGAAGTCACTGTAGAAGAGCCAAAGGCTATGCTGGCCATTGATGGTGTTAGCTATGATTGGAGCTTTATGAATGATGAAGAGGAAGCACCAACAAATGCTGCACTGGTGGCCACTGAGACTGCTCTAATGGCCTTTTCTGATTCAGAGGTAAATCCTATAATCAAATGTACTGAATCATGCTCTGCTCTTAATGCTTATGAGAAACTTAAAAAAGATTTTGATGCTCAACTAGAAGAACTATTTAATGCTCTTCATAATTTAGCTAATCATAAAAGAGGTCTAGCTGTTCTTGAAAAACAAATCTTACACTTTCAAGGAAATGAATCTAGGTTTACTGATGACATGAATGCACTAAAAAGAAACATAGAATTCAAAGATGAGTGTATTACTAAGCTGAATGAATCTCTAGCAAAGCACAAAAATAAAACTGAAAATGTTAAGATAACAGTAGATGCTTTAGCTCATGCCTCAGAGGGAGTTAATAAAATTTGGGAAGCTCAAGTAATCAATAAAGCTAAGTCTGGTGTAGGATACAAGTCTGTCCCTCCACCATACAGAGGTGTTCCTTCACCTCCAGGTATTGACCTAGCACACACAGGTTGTGCTGAGTTTCAAGAACCAAAAATGGAATATGGTTCTAAATCTACTGAGAGTCCTAAAGTAGAAAAAGTAAGTGAGAGTTTAGATAAAACTTCACTTCCTAAGGACAAGGTGTCCTTTGTTAGGAAATCAGATGCTATAGTAGTTGAAGACTGTACATCTGATAGTGATGAAGAGGAACAGGTTATGTCTAAACCTGAAGTGGTTAAGAAAGCAGGAACAAGTGTTCCTAAGATAGTCAAACATGATACTAATAGGCCTAAAAACAATGTTAAACATGTTAGGCAACCAGTTAGATATTGTGAACAATATAGAACTACAAACAAGCCCAGAGGTAACCAAAGGAGTTGGAATAACCTCAAGTCTCACCAACTAGGTGATGACTTTGCTTTTTATAACAAAGCTTGTTACACATGTGGTAGTTTTGACCATCTTGCAGCTTTCTGCAACCAATGGGTATCTGGGTATGAAAACAATAGAGTGAACTACAAAAGGCAAACACCTAAATCTCACTTTCACTCTAATAGAACAAAACCCAGAGTAGTCTCAAACAAGTCTGGCTCAAACACAGATCCTGCTAGACCATTTAAGACTAGTTACCCAAAATCAACAGCTAAGGGTGCAAAAACAACTTACAAAAATGCATCAAAAACTGTTCAAAGGCCCATTCAAACAAAAGCAGTGGTCCAAAAACAAGTTTGGAAACCAAAGGGTACAACTGCAAAGCCAACAGTTAATTCTGCTAGGCAAGTAGTTAATTCTGCTGCTTGGGAAAAGAGGGCAAATGCTGTTAAGGCCTCAGCATGTTGGATTCTTAAATCCAATGTTGCATCAACTGTTCTCAAAAGATTACATTTCATTGATGCAAGAGGCAGATCCAAGTCAGTAATGGCTTGGGTCCCCAAAGGAAACTAATACTCTTATTTGTGTGCAGGAACATTCATCAACAGATGATGAAGATCAAGGATTCTCAGATAGTGGATGTTCAAGGCACATGACAGGCAACATGTCTTATCTCTCAGATTTTCAATCATTCAATGGAGGATATGTTAGCTTTGGAGGGGGTATTGGTGGCAAAATTTCTGGTAAAGGTACAATTAAAACCGGAAATTTAGATTTTGAAGATGTGTACTATGTACAAGAGCTTAAGTATAATCTTTTTAGTGTCTCACAGATGTGTGACAAAAAGAACAAAGTTCTTTTTACTGACACTGAATGTCTTGTACTTTCTTCTGATTTTAAGATGCCTGATGAAAGTCAAGTACTTCTTAAAATTCCAAGAAAGGGCAACATGTACAGTGTTGATATGAAGAAAATTGTTCCTAAAAGGAATCTAACTTGTCTTGTTGCAAAGGCCACATTGGATGAATCAATGAAATGGCATAGGAGGCTTGGTCATATTAATTTCAAAACCATAAATAAGATTGTCAAAAATGGTTTGGTAAGAGGTTTACCTCAAAAAAGATTTGAAAATGATCAAACATGCATTGCTTGTCTTAAAGGCAAACAACACAAAGCCACTTGTAAGCCCAAGATTTTTAACTCTATCAATCAATCATTATTTATGCTTCATATGGACTTATTTGGACCTGTTTCAGTAAGTAGTATAATGCATAAGAGATATTGTCTTGTTATAACTGATGACTATAGCAGATTTACATGGGTTTTCTTTTTAGGTTCTAAGGATGAGAATTCTAGCATTCTTAAAACATTCATTACACAGATAGAAAACCTAGTAAGCAAGAAAGTAAAAGTCATTAAATGTGATAATGGGACAGAGTTCAAGAATAGAGTTATGGATGATTTCTGCAAAGAAAAAGGTATTAGGAGAGAATTTAGTATTGCTAGAACTCCACAACAGAATGGAGTAGCTGAAAGAAAGAATAGAACACTAATAGAAGCTGCTAGAACTATGTTAGCCGACTCTAAGTTGCCTATAACTTTTTGGGCTGAAGCAGTAAACACTGCTTGTTATGTCCAGAACAGAGTTTTAGTAGTACAACCTCACAATAAGACATCATATGAACTTTTTAGAGGTAGAACTCCTGCAATAGGATTTCTTAGACCTTTTGTATGTCATGTGAAAATTCTGAATACCTTAGACCATCTAGGCAAGTTTGATGGTAAAGAAGATGAAGGATTCTTTGTTGGATATTCTCTTAATAGCAAAGCATTTAGAGTATACAACACAAGAACTAGAATAGTAGAGGAAAACCTACATGTGGAGTTTTTAGAAAACAAATCCAATGTAGAAGGTCAAGGACCAAAATGGCTATTTGATCTTGAGTATCTAACCAATTCAATGAAATATGTGCCTGTTGTTGCAGAAACTAATGATTTTTCAGGTTCACAAGCAACAGATGAGGCAAGGTTAGAAAAGGAGACAAATCAAGATTATGTGATGATGCCAATATGGTCAAGTACAAGTGTGGAATCAACTTCAACAATTGGTGAATCTTCTTCTGGTAAAGCTAAAGAAGGTGTTGAAGATGAAAGCAAAGAAGATGGAACAGAGGAACAAGAAAATAGTTCTGCTGTTGATAATGTTGCTGAAACAGAATTAACAAAAGAAGCAGAATTAACAAAGGAAGCAGAATTAACAGAAAACGAGGTGGATTTGAACAATCTCCCTTCTGATTATCAAGTTCCTTCTACACCACACACAAGGATTCACAAAGTCCACTCCCTGGATAATGTGATTGGAGATGTACAATCAGGTGTGAAGACAAGACAACAACTGATGTCTTCAGACCAACAAGGGCTTCTTGATGCCCTTTATGCTTCAAAACAACATGAGTTTTCAAACTCTTGCTTGTTTGTATGTTTTCTCTCAAAAGATGAACCAAAGAACATTATTAAAGCCCTAGATGATTCAAGCTGGGTGGAAGCTATACAAGAAGAGCTTCTTCAGTTCAAGATTCAGAAGGTTTGGGTGCTAGTTGATTTACCTAAGAATGAGAAGGTAATTGGCACTAGATGGGTTTTCAAGAATAAAAGGGATGAAAGGGGAATAGTGATTGGGAATAAGCCTAGATTAGTAGCCCAAGGGTACACACAACAAGAAGGGATAGACTATGATGAGGTTTATGCTCTTGTAGCAAGGATTGAGGCAATTAGGCTTTTCTTAGCTTATGCTTCATTTTTAGGCTTCATAGTTTATCAGATGGATGTCAAGAGTGCATTTTTATATGGTACTATTGAAGAGGAGGTGTATGTTTCACAACCTCCTGGTTTCATTGACCCACAACATCCAGACAAAGTGTACAGAGTAGTTAAAGCTCTATATGGCCTTCATCAGGCACCAAGAGCTTGGTATGTAACACTAGCTTCCTACTTATTAGAGAATGGATTTCAAAGAGGGAAGATTGATCAGACACTTTTCATCAAACAGCACAAGAAGGATCTTCTATTAGTGCAGGTGTATGTGGATGACATTATCTTTGGATCTACAAGGAAGGAGATGTGTTTAGAGTTTGAGAAGCTTATGCATGATAAGTTTCAGATGAGTTCCATGGGGGAACTTACATTCTTTTTAGGTATGCAAGTTAAATAATCAAGAGAAGGCATATTTATTAGTCAAGACAAATATGTTGCAAAGATACTTAGAAAATTTCAATTTGCTGATTCAAAAGTAGCAAGCACACCAATGGACTCTGAGAAGCCTCTTCTTAAAGATGTAGATGGAGAGAATGTGGATGTACACACTTACAGATCTATGATAGGCTCTTTGATGTATCTTACTTCATCAAGACCTGATATCATGTTTTCTGTTTGTGCTTGTGCAAGATTTCAAGTAACTCCAAAGGTTTCTCATTTAACAGCAGTCAAGAGAATTTTTAGATATATTAAGGGTCAACCAAGGTTGGGTCTATGGTATTCTAGGGAGTCACCTTTTGACTTGGTAGCATATTCGGATAGTAATTATGCTAGTGCTAGCTTGGACAGAAAGTCAACAACTGGAGGATCTCAATTCCTTGGGTGTAGACTTATCTTATGGCAGTGTAAGAAGCAAACTATTGTGGCTAATTCAACAACTGAAGCTGAATATGTAGCTACTGCAAGTTGCTGTGGTCAATTTCTATGGCTTCAAAACCAACTTCTTGATTATGGGTACAATTTTATGCACACTGTCATTCATATTGATAATAGTAGTACAATTTGCATTATTAAAAATCCAGTACAACATTCTAAAACAAAACACATTGAAATTAGACATCATTTTATTAGAGATTGCAATGAGAAAAAGTTAATTCAAGTAATGAAAATAGCTTCAGATCATAACTTTGCAGATCTTCTTACAAAAGCTTTTGATGTTGGAAGGTTTCAGTACTTGGTAGCAAGTATTGGAATGCTTAATCTTTAAATTTTTCAATCTAATGTGTTTTTGTATATAAATTTTTGTTTGTGCTGCTAACTTTATAAATTAATGCTGCTATTACAAAAGTTTGTGCTGCTAGTACAAATTTAAATTGTGTTATTCATACAGTTAGTCCTATATTTATTCTAATACAAGACAAGTACTTTGTACATTGTTCTCTTGGTTTTAGACTAACAATTTCAGGTATGAATATTTGAGCACAAAGGAAGTTTCAACTGAAATGTGTGAGCAGCAGAATGATGATACTAGTTGCTGACATAATAGGTTCATGATAGAAAGAGTTTGGGAAATTTAAAACTCCTTAAAACTTCTTTCTTGAAACCTGATTATGAAATTTCACATTGAATTAATGGTTTAGTTGATCAGAAAGTAACTGATACAACTCACTTTCTATCATTTTATACTTTCAAGTATAATGTGTTAATCTCAGGATATCTGATAGAAAGAACAGCGAGCAAAAGTGAATCTAACACTTGTGTTAGAGGTAACAAATGCCACGAGCTGGAAAACCTGTCAGGAAAGCTCTTTGAATGAGTTTATCTGTACACAGGCAGTTATTTATAACTGAAAACATTGGTTCTCACACAACCAGAGGTTGCTTTAAACCGAAATTTTGATTAAGTGTCTGTAACTACATTTGATCCCTTCAAAATGGTTGGAAGCAGTATGATTTTTCATTATAAAATCATATGCATACTGCTAAAAGTCAAAAGTTTTCTTAAAAAGGATTTTTGGAATAAAAATGGCTCAGAAAACCAACAAATGATGGATTATGATTTATTGCCCCATGATTCACCACTCACAGGAGGTTACACACCTAGAAGTGATGAGGGCAGAAATCTAACTTTTAAGGAATTGATGGCTTCATGTACAACATTGTCTGACAACAAGTTCTAATTGATAGATCAGATGATAGTGAGAGATCTTCCAAACAGGGGAGGAAGGAAAGGTTCTTTGCCCCAAGGGATGATATATTTTGGTACATGGTGAGAAATCTTCAAAGCCCAGAGGAGATAATTAAATCAGGGGAGGAAGAATAACCAATAAAGGAAGGAAGTATGCTTAGAATTCAGGAGGTTGAAAATGACAAGAACAGAGCTGGAGTATTTTATATATTCAGAAGGGATGAAGCATTTAAAAGTAGAAAGTTCTATCTAGGAGCTTTTAGTTTCAATTTCAGTTCACTACGTTTGTTCATCACTTGCAAAGGCATGCTGAAAGATGATTTCACTTGTTGAAACAAGCATCCAAGATACACAGCACCATTGTCTCTTATAATTCCTCCATCCAAGGAAATTGCACCATCTTTTAGGTCAATGTTTGAAGACTGAAGATGTGTATTGATATTGTTGAAGTCAAAAGAAAGCAGATGAGTTACTGAGAAAGATATTAATCTCACATAATAGAAGAAAGTTCAAATCAAGGGTCTGACTATGAAGTGTTTGAAAGATCTTCACAATTCCTCATTTAATTCAGAAAAACATGTTGAAAAGGGTTCACATGTTTAGGGGAGGATTGTTGGGAATTAAATATTCTGAAAGATTAAGTATCGGGAAATTCCCTTAAGTGATTAATTCTGGTTGCAGAAGTGTTAAGTCTGGTACCTGGTTAAGTCTGGTACCTGGTTAAGTCTGTTACCTAGTTAAATCTGCTGCTTAAGTCTGTCGTTGAAGATTAAGTCTGGTGGTTGCAGTAGTGATTAATTCTGGTGAGTACCAAAATTAAGTCTGCTTTTCGAAAGTTAAGTCTGCTTGCTGGATGGTCAAAGGTATACACAAAAGTCAAAGAAGTGTTAGTTAAATATCTTTGTTGTGTCATCAGTTATCAAGTTGTATATCTTAGTATATGACTAGATTACATGTACAAGTTGTATGTGTAAAGTATACATGTTGTATCTTTGGTTACTTACAAATCGTAGCATTATACATTAGATTCAAGATAAAATATAGAGAGCATGTATTGATTGACAAGACTTAAAGCAAAATTGTAAAGATCTCCTTGGACTATAAAAGGAGATCTTAGACTAGACATTATGGGTATCTATCTAAAGTGCCTTTCATAGAACTATCATAACTGTCAAGACAAGAACAAACACAACAATATCTTAAGCAATAGAAACATAAGATTCAAGGTTTTGTAACCCTAGTGATAGTGAAGATCACTCGTATTATCTTGAATAATATTGAATCGTTTGGTGTTAAGCTTTCTTTGTTAATTGTTCAATATAACAAACATAATTGTTTCATTTTATTCCGCATACTTAATCATATTAACTCAATATATCATATACACAAAGTCACAAAGGTTTAACCACCTTATAGTGTAACGAATCCTAACGTATGCTAGTCATAAACTATACTTAACATCTTTCATATTACAACAAGCTAAATTGGAAATTTGATACAACAAGTTTTAAGTTTTTAAAACGGTAATGTATTCACCCCCCTCTACGTTTTCACAATTGGTATCAGAGCCTCGTGGCTCTTATTTTCAAAACAAACGGTTTTTAAAATGGAGTACGATCCATGTATCAAAATACCATTGAAGCGGAATATACTATGAAAAATGTTTCGCTAATTATACTTAGAAATTTTGTTGTTAAATGTTACTTTGTATACAAGCTTGAAGATGTCCTTGGAAAATAAAAGAAAAAATTTCCCAAAAGAATTAAGTGTCAAATTATGTGCTTAAAGCAAATTTACGAAAAATACGGTTTTGAAAGGAGTTTTTGGGATAACTCTTAATTTAGTTGAAAAATCACCTAAATAAATGTTTAGATAAATCCCATTAGTAGAAATAAAGTTAAATAAGTATATTGTAAGTTTACTATCTAATCTAGTAAGTCCCACACACTTTCTCTATGTCAAAATACTAGTTTTGTTGAATTTGGTACAGAGACCCGCGGAACCTTTCTCTTCAAAGGACGGAACCCTTAAAATGGTTCCTTGAAATCCGTCTGTATAGTATGCAGTTTTTGTCCAACTTAAAAAATTCATAACTAATTAACCGTAAGTCCGTAGGAGTCGCGCCACCTATCATTTTAAAGGGAATTAACTCTACTTTCATTTAAAAATAATATCATGGCCTAAATCTAAATTTAAGTAGGTAAAATAAATCAAATACTACAACCTGTCCAAAATATTAAGTTTCATTTTGACATAGTAACTTAAACTTTTGAGTCGGGCAATGTAAGTTGGTATCCTTTGAACATTGATATGATTTCTTTTGAAACTAAAGAATTTGGTGATATTTATATATATAAAGGAAACAAATCAAGCTTGGCATACATCGTCATATTTAAACGCAAAGTGACGAAAAATATCTTTCTTTTTATACTATGCTATATGACTACTTGTTTTGGTTGTTTGCATACATGTTGTTTGCTTATTGAAAGTTGTGATTGCACTTGTTAATTTGTGATTCATAGGTGTCTTTCCATGATATTCATTTGCTTGTTTATCAATTTCTTGTTTATGCACAATAGGACATTTGCTAGATTTTGTGCACTAACTTGGAAAATTGTTTTTGCATTGCTTATAGACTTAGATGATTTTCTTTGCATAGGTTATATTAAAATCTTGCATAATTTACTTAGGAATAAGAACTAAGTAAAACTAGTTAAGTATCTTGAAAAGTATTGTCTTGCACAATCTATCACTTAATGGTTCAAGTGTTAAAATGAGTAAACATGTAGTATCTTTGAAAATCGTGATTGGTACATTTGCTTCTAATCATGATGTTTAATGTTTTTGTCATGCCATAGGATAGAAACTTATATTTTAATGATCATGTGAACTAACCGTGTCATGCAAGACGATAACATTTTGATATTATCAATTTTTCATGTTTAAGCCACTGTTTGGCTTAACTTCCATATATGGTAAGTTCAAAATCGTCTGTTTGATCTCTATGTTACCATGTGTTAGAACCTGCGTTTTTTTTGTTTTTAGTCAACCTCAACTAATTAATTACATATGATTTAGGATAATTTTTGGGATTTCAATGGATTTCGGGTATTAGAAATGGCCTCTGTAAACTCTTTTGGATCGGCGGAAATGACGGAACCAAAAACATGGTTCCGTCTGTTCAAAGTTTTGGTTCCATCATAATTCAACCAACGGATCAGGCGGAACCAAAAATAGGGTTCCGTCTGTGTTGTCATTTGGATCCGCCAGACAAACAACTAGATTTTTAAATTTTCGTTTAAATCCCCCACTCAAGATCACTCATCTTTATCACTAGGATTCTTTTCACTGATATTCACTGTTATTAGGATCATGACATCTCACTTGCACCAATAGGATAATCTTCTCTAATCATACTTTCAAATTTCATAAAAATGCTCCAAGGTACCTTTCTCCATAAAGGAAGGAACCCTGAAAATGGTTCCTTGCAATCCGTGGACCACTGAGTATTTGTGATCATTACACACATTCACTGCATCCACCCGTCCTTTACTCATCCATTAACTTGATTTGTAAATTTACAACTTCCTAACTAAACCAGACTCACTATGTGCAAAAATATCATAGATCACAAGTCCAACTTGGTTAACATGTCATCCTTCAAGACGATAGAGATTTACATCGAGTCATAACTTACACTAAAGTTATAGATGTGTTATCAAGTCTTGCTATCCTTGAATGCTATCTCAAAGTAGGATTGACAACTTAAGTATTTCATCCCAAATATTCAAGTATAATTTGACTTACGATTGTAGTCATTAAAAGTCATATCCGAAAGAATCAACACCCAAGTATTTTAACAACATATGTTAAAACACTTATCCTATCACCTAAGTACACTTGTTCTTTCACCATCACATTCACTTCTGTGATATGTCTCAGGCCCTAAGCTTCAGATCACATCACTCACTAGTTGTACCAACCTATGGACCATAAGAATTAGTCTCCATCCTTGTTGTTTTCAACATCCATGAAACCTAAGTACTTTCATAGCACAACAAACCCTACAACATCACAATCCTTATTATCATGTGAATCCATTGAGTGCATTGCTCAAAATCCCTTTGTCCAAACACTCGTACCAAATCAAATGCACGTTAAACAAACTCAACCATACTTTACCACCGATAAAATTAGAACCTTCACCATCAAATGAGCATGATGCTCACATTCATTGTTTAATAATTTCCACTAGGTTTAAGTAGTACTACAAGTTATCAAAGTATTGGTAGTACTTTGTCATTTGACTTCTGCATAAGTTTCATTAAACTTTAAATCAACATTGTAACAACTTACGTTATAATCTCAAAGCCAATCTCATGACAATGACTCTTAAGGAGTATACATAAGAAACTCAAGTGAGTTCCTCTTGTCATCTTCTAGTTATTATAATCTTGAGACCAAGTTTATTTAGGATAGATATCTTCATTTAGGAGAACATGATGTTTCGGAAAATATTATGTGTCTAGTTTTCATTTTGTCAAAAGGATAGTATATATCCTATGCATCATTCTCTCCTTGCAACATGAACGATTGTGTTACAAGAGATTTCATTACATCTCATTTTGTCATACTTAAGGATAATCACATGAGATAATCTTACTTATTGAAAGATACTATATGTATTTGTTTCCTTTCAAGCGTTTATCATAATCAAACCTTGCTCATAATCTAGTTCAAACCTTGTGCATATCCAATATTAAAACCACACATCTCTAGAGCTTACACAAGATCTATTAAAGTTGGTAACTTTATTTAGATACTTGTTCCAAAGAACTTTCTTGAGAACGTTCTTAACATATTCCATTATCACACACAAACACATCTCTTGGTCTTAGATGATCAAATCACTTGCATAACACATACTTAAAACTCAACATAAAAGATGTCACCCTTTAGAACATTCAATCTTAGATTCCAAACACAGAGATTAAAATCTGTTGACACATATTTGTCAAATTCCCGTGTATAACATGACATCTTCATCATCTTAGTTTTATTAGAAATAGTTGAGTCTCATTAAGCCAAATATTGGTGAACTGTCATATTTTATATACTTCGATAGGCAAAAATAGGAATTCCTATCTTTCGGACATGAGAATGACTACTGGAGAACCTATTGCACTAGAAACTCAATTTAACCTAACGGTTAAATTGCTTCTAGCAGAGAAGTTGGGTATGTGGAATCACCCGTAAAAATGGTCGTGTTTAACCTGAATTGAGCACCGCTAGTAATAGTCTCATATTCATTCTCCAACTTGAAATTTTTGTATTCCTATACTTGCCTAAACTAAGTATCAAAAGATGATATTTTATCTTGTATTAGGAATATTAATCAAACAAGTAGTAGATGTGATTCTTCTTAGAAAAATCACTTGCATTACACATACATGTGTTGATTACATGTTATTTGTTTGATATGATTAAGTATCTTGACATAATCATGATAACTATTTGATTGATTGTCAAATGAGTAAACCTTGGAAAGGTTTTGTCTGCATGCTTATATGCTTCATGTTAACATGATTTATATGATATTTTCATTCTTTCGTTATATGTTGTTTCGCAGATTAACGTGTTACTTGTTAACTCATGATATGTCATTTTAATACATGATGTTTTTATATGATGTTTCTTTATTTGAAAGCTCTCGTCTTTTGTTGACATTTATTGAGCCTTTTCGTAGGATAGCCTAAATGATACATGCTCCAAAATGTTATAATGGTTTGCATGAATCTGTCGTCTCACTTCTTTTGTGACTTTGTCACACTGTTTGGTTGCCATGTGTGCACTCATAATTTGTCAAAATACTTTTGGTATGATAAATATTTAGAAGTAGGTTTATTCCACTAATTAATCACATAGATCATTGTGTTAATTAATGGGTAAGTATGCTTAAGTGTATAAGCCTAACATCAAAACAATTTCACAATGTACTACCTCAAACAATGATTATTTGTCTTGATGCTATGTGGTAACTTTTTGTCTAGTAGTCGAATATTTGTTTTTGTTTGTATAAGATGTTATTTTATGATTTCTATTATAAACATATCGTTTATCATTAACACTTTTGTGTTATAGGTTGATAACAAATTAGTTGTTATCTCACTGTGTTATGCCTACTCTGCATGATTGTAATCCATTTATTGCTACGTAAATTAAGTAATATGTCTATGGGAACCTTTCACTTGCATATAGTTTTTAAAGCTAATAGGATTAAGTTTCATAGACTTGGAATTTGTGTTTGCATATCTTTCAATCAACCTCTTTCAAAAACTTATTATTGCTTCCGCTTTCCTAACAACATCTCCATCACCTTTTAGTTTTAACAATACACCTCCAATGAGAAAACCACATGCCTTGTCATGCGATCATCTCGCATTGATAGAGAAGAGCTGCGTGACTTCAAAGATGAAGTTCTTTGTACGCTAACCAACATCCGCAAAAACATTACTAAGCTCATTGCTTTCATTAACCAACAGCTTCCTAAACATTTCATCGTCATTCTTCATTCGATACATTACACATTATGTTGAATGTCCACCAATTAAGGGGGAGAGAAATTCATTCACATAATTGTCTTTTCGCATTAAAGAACATGTACTCATGTTTCTTACATCCTCAAATACCAACATGTAGGTTCACACCATTCAGTTAAAATCAGTTCACAAAACCACAAGTTTCACAAACCTTCTTAGCTCAACATGACAGTTTTGCACAAATACCTCGTCAAGTGAAAAACACATCATGTGTTTGACAAACCTCTTAAACGAGAAGCATTAAGTCTCCTTAGACTTTGACTAGGTTTAGTAAAACCAAATCCATAGTTATAAGTAAATAGACCTTAGCTAGAACCTTCGTTTGATAAAAAACGACAAAACATGACCAATCAATTCTGGTCCCACGGTACCCTTCGATAAGACGGACGGAACCAAAGATTTGGTTCCGCCCAATCCGTGGGTACCTGAGTCAGTTTTTAGCCACTTAAAACAGACAACCCTCTCACAACCAACAAGTCTAGGATTTTCCTTTTAATCTCACAACTTCATTGTCTAGAACACCATCATAGGATCTCATCCTTTTCATTCTTGATACATATCAAGCACGTCATTTTCAGTGCAAACGATATATCAAAATCGTCATTCTCAATACGTTTGTCTACCAACACTCTCGCATCTTATGATGTCATTTTCATTCTCATATAGGTATCTAGTATTTCAAATTGTTGCATATGGAATCTTTATTCCTAAGTGATCATTGTCTTCACTTTCTCTTAATTCCATTCGAGAATATATTATGGCACGTTACATCATCTTTGGTAGATGATAATGTCATAACCTCAACTGTCTTCAAATACTCTTATAGCACTTTCTATACATTAGAGTCTCTGAATTCATTGCATTCCATTACCTCTTTCACTAATCATCACCACCATGGATTAGCTTAAAATCTACTTGTATCAACCTTTAGTCATCTATTGAGTTATCACCATTAGTAAACCAACACCAACACTAGCACCACTCACTGTAACCCTTAATATTTCAATTTCATTTCATATCATCCTTCTAGGCTTTATTTTGTAGAATTTTCTCATATTATATTCTTATTTTTCTTATAATTGTAATTCTTATATTACACTTTATAACATGGTTTGCTAAATAATCATTGCTCTCTGTCTTGAGTTGCTTGTGATTAGATCATTGATATGTTGCATCATATATATATATATATATATATATATATATATATATATATATATATATATATATATATATATATATATATATATATATATATATATTATACAAGACTTCAAAGCCCGCCCAATAGGCGGGCATGACTTTTAATTATAATTAGGATGGTTTTTGCTAACTTAAAATTCTATTTTAAGTTTGTTATATTAAATCAATAAAATAGAGCCAATTATATATGATTAAAAAATTGTTATCCGGATTAAAAAAAAAGATAAATATACAATCTTGAACTTATAATTTTTGTTACGATATTTTGAAGTTACTTATACGTTTTACTTATTTAGAATTTATTTTATTTTATGTAAGTGTATTTTTAAGTGAACTTCAAAGCCCGCCCGATGGGCGGGCATGACTTGTAATTATAATTTGGATGGTTTCAGTTATTCTAAAATTATTTTTAAGGACGTTTGTTTTATTGTAATTTTTAATATCATAATTATAAGATGTTAGATAGTGTCAGTTAGCGGGAAATTATTTTTAAGGACGGGTATTTTTTCTTCTTCTTATGGTATTAGTTTACTTGTGAATTGTTTTTTTACAAAGTTATTTATAATTAACTGGGTGGGAAATTTTTAGAGAAAGTGAATTATAAGTTTGACGCATGAGTTGTAATTATAATATTATGTTTACGGGTGGGTAATCATAAAGTAGTTTTTCCATAAAAATTATATAACATGTCTAAAAAGTAAAAAACATGTCTAAATAGTGTCTTCTACAAACACAACTGCTTTTATTTAGATCCATAATGCTTTCAATTTGATATTTAGCCCAGCTCTTGAAGCTCATTTCCTTTGCTCCTTTTGTCCATCAATAGCTCTCACTCGAATCCTTTTATTGAAGACCCAAATCGCTGCAGAAAAACGGCAGTAACTGCACATAACCTAAAATGAGCTTTCCTATAGCTTCAATTATGATAACTGAATGTAGAATACATCTAATCACCACACATTTAAACGTTTATTTATTTATTTTCTGCTAGGGTTTTGTTAAATTTTTTTTATTTGTTATATCTTAATTTTGTTACATGTTACATATATATGTGTTCAATTATTGATTTTGATGTAAATTAGGGCTTTAATTGTTTAATTTGAAACACTAATCACCACACATTTAACGGAATAATATAAACCTCTTTTCATGCCGAATAAGCACGTAATTATTCGTGTTGAGTATGATCTCAGTTTCATTACAATAGACAATGTTGAGTTTTTTGGGCCACATAGTTAGAACATCTAATTGCATAATGAAACTATGAATTGAAATTGTGTAAAATGAATATAAACATATTGTTATCAAGAACATGCAAGAAAAATAATGAAAGAAGCAAATAAATTAATGCAACAAATTATTGAGCTGAAGTATATTTAGCATAATGACTAAGCACATTAAACTGACATGTATTTGCTCAATATACAACCAACCACCAATAATTATTAATCCTTTATCAAGCAGTAAGTAAAGTGTTTAGTCATATATGCATTGGCAAATGAAGAAAAGTAAAAAATAAATGGGAATCTGGTAATGGAAGAGGTAAAGAGGACACGGGTAAGCACATGCCTTAGAATAATAAAGCTTAAGATGAAACATGAACTGATAAATTTGAAACATGACATATAGTTTTACTAATTTTGTTTGTGTCAGATATCTCATTGGCTTTCGATGGGCAGTTGGGTAATGGGTCAAAATAGGATGGGTTAAAACATGACACTGAACCGTAGCAACCCACTCGCAATCCTAAATCATTCGTCACCACGTATCTGTACTACTAAAATTAGTTCAATGTGACTATATCCTTTGATTAAATGAGAAAGACTACAGTCTACACAATAAGGCGAGATTCTTAGGACTTGATATATCTAGTGTGCGATCTAGTATCAACTACCGAGTTCGAATCAAACTGTTTTAGCTCATTTTTTTAAAAAGAAATTGCAAGGTTACCTTCTGTCTCACACCACAAACTATATGCCACACATTTCTGCTCAACCTTCTTCCTTTTCTTGCTTGTGTGGGCTGAATTCTAGATAAACATTAAACATACTACATAATCAAGAAACTATATAATAAAAAGACTGATAAAAAGATCTATTTATGTTTGAGAATTTATTTTTTTTTGATAAAAAATTAAGTATTATAGATATTATAGGTTTCGAGGTTACTGAAGATCACAGAGACAAAAAAAAAAAAAAAAAAAAAAAAAAAAAAGGCGGTGAGTTTTCATTCCATTACATGATGAACGGAGAAAAGGTCAGCCCTAGGTCATGGAATGAGAATCGGAAAATGGAAGGAATAAGATTCCTTGAGGAATGACTCACTCATTCTACTACTTGGAAAATCCCAAACCTTTTGATATCCCTTCATAGCAAGCACTGAAAGAGAAAATACCTAGGTAAACATTTCCTGTGGTATGAAGTTGGACATCGCCCGCAAACAGCAAACTGCAATTCTTCCACCCTTTCATTTTCTGTTTGCTTACAGACAGCACATTTGTGAGCAGGACAAATGAAAGGATCCCCCCCAGCGATCATATTTTCAAGAACTTGTGCCTCAGCTTCATTGTCCTTCTGTAGCAGCTTTGCTACACATTTTGGGTGATAAAAGTGAGCACAAGTTGCAGCACTACATTGAAAAACCTGCATATAATACTACCATCAGAAAAAGCAAGACAGAAGGGGCGAGTATCACATCAATGGAACAATGGCATCTCTATAGTTAATGCCAAAACACTACATCTAACGTAAAAGCACAAGATTTCAAAGTGCAGTGCTTACACAAAAGAAGACTGCAACTAATTTAGTGTGATGACTGAGGAGCAGTACCAGTAAGGAGAAAACAAATCACTCCAATGACTAAGCATATTAAATAAATTTGCAATTGCCAACAGATATTTTTGCTATGAAAACTATACAAAAAATTGGTAACGTAATGAAGTGGTGTCAAAACATTACAACAAAAAATTAGTGTTTCACTACTAATAAAGGATACAAAGGATACAAAGAAGTAGCGTACCTGCCAACACAATTGTTAGAAACAACCGCATGAACCGTCGCATCGAGAACTACAGTCGATGGCATGCTCAACCGGTTACTCATACCCGATGATGACAGGTTATCATACCCACCCAAGAAACTACTAAATATATAGCAAAAGTAGCAGCCATGTAACAGTGACGAGGAGTTTTTAGGTAAGAAATACTACCCGTGGAATTAGAAGCTGCAAATCCTGAAGCTGGCGGAGTGTGAATTGCCAGAGCCGGTGGTCGAATAACGTGTGATTCAGCAACGAATGGCTGTCCATCCTCTAAGCCGGTATAAAATACCGAGCTTACCATCAGGTAACCACTAAGTGCAGCGTACAACAAAAAATTAGTGTTTCACTACTAATAAAGGATACAAAGGATACAAAGAAGTAGCGTACCTGCCAACACAATTGTTAGAAACAACCGCATGAACCGTCGCATCGAGAACTACAGTCGATGGCATGCTCAACCGGTTGCTCATACCCAATGATGACAGGTTATCATACCCAACGTATTCCGCAGATGAAACTGGTTCCACATTAACAATACCCTGAGCAAAATCGACCATCTTCATCCCATTATGTGTAATTACCATTTGCGGGCAATTGTCAACTTTATCAGTGAAAGGCTCATTTCAGATGTCACGTATCGACAACACACATGCAATGATTCCATAATGCACTTAAAGAGTATTCTAGATCAAGTAAATAGAACTCTGGTACACAGCCATTAACAGACTCAAATAAGTTGAATGAATTAAAAAACCTGTTATGATTGGGAAATGTCTGAAGCTGGTGAACCGTGGAAGGTCTACCATATGCTGAACCGTGGAACCTGTACACCGATGGATCCTCTTGTCAAGAGGGATCTAGAGCAGGCTTGATCCTCACAAACCCCGAAGGTACAGAATTCACTTATGCTTTAAGATTTGAATTTAACACATCTAACAACAAAGCAGAGTACGAAGCACTGTTAGCAGGCCTAAGGATAGCAGAACAGATGGGGGTGAAAGACCTATCCGCGAATGTAGATTCACGGCTAGTCGCAAACCAAATCAATGGTGTATACGAAGCAAAGGAAGAAAGCATGGCCCTTCTCTATAAGACATATTCCGCGGAGTCAGAACAAGCAGGTGGACGCACTGAGCAAAATAGCCTCCACTAGCTTCGCCCACCTGACAAAGCAAGTGCTGGTTGAAATCTTGAATGAAAAATCAATAGAGGAGAAAGAAGTTATGGCCGTAGTTGAAGAAGAAGGGGACACCTGGATGACTCCACTCATGGAATACTTGAAAGTGGAAGTGCTACCCGCGGATCAGAAAAAGGCCAGAAAATTGAAGATTAAAGCAAGGCAATACTCAATCATTAACGGGGTTTTGTACCGTGAGTCATTTCTTGAACCATGGCTGTGGTGCATGGGTCCAATGCAGGCGAACTATATAATCAGGGAAATTCACGAAGGTTCGTACAGCATGCACTCCGGACCACGGGCTATCGTGGCAAAAGCGATAAGATCCGGATATTAGTGGCCCACAATGCATAGGGATGCAAGGGAAGTAATCAACAAGTGCCAAGACTGTCAGGTACATCGGCCGGTCCCTAAGCACCCTCAGCATAACCTTACTCCAATCACCTCCCCCTGGCCGTTCTACAAATGGGGTATAGACATCTGCGGCCCATTCCCAGAGGCTCCAGGGAAAATCAAGTATTTGATTGTAGCAATAGATTACTTCACAAAGTGGATCGAGGCCAAAGCTCTCGCAACGATCACCGGCAATCAGGTCCATAAATTTGTATGCAGGCAAATGGGTTGGTAGAAAGAGCGAACCGGAGCTTGGGAGAAGGGATTAAAGCAAGGATAGACCAAGGAAGCAGAGACTGGCTGGAAGAGCTACCGCATGTACTTTGGGCACACCGAACAATGATTAAATCCAGTAATGGAGACACGCCATTCTCCCTAACTTATGGGACGGAGGCCATGATCTCCGTGGAGATAGGAATGCCATCTCTCAGGTGTGCTCTGTTCGATCCCATAGCAAATGAGGAAGCCCTACAGCTAAACCTGGACCTTGTGGAAGAAAGAAGGGAGGTTGCCGCTATTGAAGAAGCGAGAAGTAAGACCCAGATGGAAAAATACTACAATGCCAAGGTCCACGGCAAAAGCTTCAAGCCAGGAGAATTTGTCTACCGCAACAACGACGCTAGCCTGGTTGAGAAATGATGCGTGTGCGTGTATTGCTCTAATTTTTATCCACGGTGTGTCGTTGTGGTTTTAGCAGTGTTCAAGTTTTAAATTTATATTTAGCCGACTTATCAATTAAACACACACTTTAACGAGCAGTGTACCCGGTCAGTATGAATATAATGGTAAGTAGAGTGTCGATCACTAAGAGTGGAACGTATTATCTAGTTATTCTAATCAGTATTTTAATATCTTAAGTTAGCTATACAACCTAATCTAACGCAAGGGGGTTCAGCCTAAGAGACTGGCACGGTTTGGTTATGATTAAATAATAAACTAAACTAATGAGCACGAATCAGCGATTAGCACACACGTACACAGATAGATACTTGAGACAATAAGAAGACCTGTCCTGATAATTAAGTAGCTTGTCACTTGTTTTATTGCTAATTTTATATGAAGTGTATATAATTAACCCTTTCTCGTTGGCTCTAATCTTATCGGCGAGTAAACCCTTAATGATTACTTATGTCTATCCTATTTATTTAGCGTCTCTTAAATAGGTGAGGAAGGGGCATGGCGACCCAAGCAATGCTCAGCTAGACACAGAGGTTATCAATGCACTAATAAAAGTCACCAAAGACATCAACATATAAACTTTAATTAATGGGAAAGCAATTTTAAGGGGTGCCCATGGTTTTCCGTAGTCACATGGAATCGGCCCATCAATCCTGATGAATTAAAGTGTACTAATACAATAAAACAAAACTACTTAATGAATTGAATACATGCAGGACCTTCTTACAGCTCTTGTATCTTCGTTCAAGGTGTGTCTTGTGCTGCTAATACGCCTGACTTCGTCCTAGGGTTTCTTCTGTCTTTTGCTAAGTTTCGTACTCGGTATATTGCACACAAAATTCGTCTGACTTTGGGGTATTTATAGTTTCTGTCTGAGGGTTAGATGCGGCGCATAGGATAAGTAGATGCGGCGCATTGACTTAACTTCGCGTGGGGTCCAAGATTAATATATTCAGGAATATTCGTACACCGCCTTAAGATGCGGCGTAACTCCATTTCTCTATGCGGCGCATGTCCTTTGCCGTCTTGGATTGTTACTTGTGAAATCTTGATAGTGATGCGCCGTATGTAAGAAGTGTGTTGCGGCGTATCTGGAGCAGAATGATCTTGATCTTTGTACATTTCAGTAGACTCTTAACTTCTTGCTTTTTTTGCTCCATAATTAGTCCAAAATCGCCAAGTTTCACATAATACTTGTTTTTACCTGAGAATTACAAAAGTAAACATTAACGTATCGATTCTCACAGATAATATAATAAAACAAGTCAAATAAATATGATAAATGATGGTAATAAAATGTACTTATTTGAGTTCATCAAATATCCCCCCACTTGAACTTTACTTGTCCCCAAGTAAACCTTAGAATTATTCTTATGAAAATGTATCCTAAAATATATTAGGATTTATTTTTATATTTAAGCATGTATTCGTTTTTGTCATAATTGCACAACCAAACACTTAACGAATTAGAAATAAAATAAAATATTTTGATAAAAGCAAATCTAATCGTTTAACTGTCCAGTCGTGACGAATATTCTATCATAAGCATGGCAAGTATACGCATCTACCCCACTAAAGCTAAGGAATAACAAGTCTAAAGCGTTAAAAGGGGTTTGTTGGTTAAGGGTTAATCATTCTTCTTATTCTCTATCGATCTCATATTCCAGAAAAGGCGACAAAATCACAAATACATGATCGAATCCACGAACACGATACTTGCAATTGCTCAAATCCTTAACTCGAATAGGCTAAAGATAGGACCAAGTAATATTTACCAATAATATTATATCAAAAAGGGCGACAAAATCATAAATACATAGCCGAATCCACGACTACGATACTTAAGATTGCTCAAATCCCTAATCTCAATAAATCAAAGGTTTGGATAAAGAATGATATAGGGTATGGATAATATTTGGGATACAAATTGGTGTAAAATGAAAAATAAACAAAACAGATAAATTAAAATCCTAAGTGTGGTTAATCACTATCCCAACCATCCCATGAATAAGGCTCATATCATCGAATAACTCACGCTTTAACACTTGAAACACACGCTTTAGGTAGACACGAATTATACTCAACAAGATCTCAATCAAAGAATAACCTTAGTTGGCGTTCCCATAACGGCCAACTCCCATTCAATCCATCAATATAATATATAACAAGTAGTGGTGATATCGACCACTTAATACAAAACTTTACATAAGTTGGTTAAAACAAGCATCCAACTTTTCCTTTTTCTTTTTCTTTTCTACTTTTTTCGATTTTTTTTTTTTTTTTTTTTTTTTTTTTTTTTTTTGTGTAAAATTTCACAACTTTACTATCACTATTTTTCCGGATAATTTTTCCATACTCTTCATACTTTCAGAAATAACTGTAATAGCAAAAGTAGTAAACACACGAAAAATAAACTCAAAGATATACAATATTTACTTTCATACCAATTGCATTGTGCAATTTCCTGACTCAACCAAAGATAATGAATTATGCACGCGAACACAGGTAATGTAAGGAAACACACTTTGCCTAAAGCAATTAACCAACCACGGATTTTAATCTACAGGGTAGGCTAAGGTGTAAGGGTGTAACGAAACATTATAACAAAGGTGTAAGAAACGAAAGGAATGGCTCTGAGTGTTTTTCTAGGGGTATCTTACTCTAAAAGTGAGAGTAACAAAAGGGTTTATACGGGGGTTAACTAACCAATGTAGTTAGTTAATATCACATAACATATAAAGGCTATTTGGGTGTAATCCTAGAAATTTACCAATTTAGACAAGTCATTCCAATTATAAAGATAATACTTATTATGGTGGTCTCGAATAGTATACAAGCCAAGTTCTAAAGTTTACAAGTCACCGGCACACTCATAGATTTGTGAATTTTTAAAAGTTCACAATTTTTGAAAATAATGTTATGTGTGCAGCTATGTAATTTAGACTTTGAACAAAAACATGCTAAAAATTTTAAATTTTGATATATTAAGCGCATTTTAAGCATATTTTGAAAAAGTTTAGGACAAGTAAGTGTTCTAATTCTCCAATCCCCCCACTTAAGTTAAACAACATCCTCGTTGTTTGTGTCAAAGATTAAAAACTGGAAAATAAAAGAATTAGAACAGAAAAACTCCCCTGAGATTTGCTCGGTATGATCCTCCATTATTTGTATAAGAGCAAAAATCATCTTTCTTGTGGATGAGAACGTTTAAGCTTCATATTTGATGTATCCACAGGAAATGCAGGAATCTATAATACCATTAAGACTTTAACACACCTGAGTTAAGAAGGTTCAAACTTGCATAATACATTAGTAGTTAGTAAAAATAAAACTTAAAAATTAAAATGAAAATCATCAGGTCAGTCGATACGCCGTATCTTATGGAAGAAGATACGCCGTATCGAGCCTGGAATAAATACGAATCAGAATAGAAGATGCGTCGCATCTAAGGATTGAGATGCGCCGTATCTTCTGCGGGCCTGACTGACTCGACACAGAACAGAATGTAAAAATTTTCCGGGTTGTCTCCCGGTCAGCACTTGTCTTTATTCCAGAGTCTTCAAGTTAGACTCACGTTCAGCTCCTTATTTTGTTCTTGTTACGTGCCATCCTTCTTCTTTCATCCGAAAGATGTTCCCGTATAGCTCCGCAACATTTTCTTCCGTACGACTTAATCTAATATATTTTTTGGTCTTCGTCGCAACATATTCCTCATCAGGTCCCAAAGAGTATTTGATGACTTTAATTTTTTCAGAAATAATCATGGGTGGCTTATTATAAGGGATCCCAAGTAGTTGACATTTTCTCTTGGTGAATTCTTCATCGTCTTTATCAACAAACTTAAAATAAGGATCCTTATTCAAATAGTCATCAAGTTCATCAATCAATTCTTCTCGCGACTCATCGTTATTATCATAGGGATCATAATTAACCACGTTAAAGGACTGATAATAATCTTGAATCTCATCCCACTCATTTTTCAATTCCCATTGCAAGCGTCGACTAAGCTTTGTGTAATCATCAAATTGTCCATGCACCCATTCCCAAAAAGTAGTGTCCGATGCTCCCTTAAGTTCTTTTAAGTAGTTGATTCTACCTTTTTCTTGCAAAGCCTCTGCTTTACGTGGGCAGTCTTCAACTTTTTCATACCAATCGTCGTCTTCAAAGTATACATCGTTTCCAACCCGTTTCATTCCAATTATACTTCCCCCATTAAAGGTTCCATCATTCTTATAATCACAGGTTGGCCATTCACTACTTCCATCCTTGAAACAGAAAAGTGTACAAGTGTGATTAATATGCTCAAATTCCCATGGTTTATCCCAAACCCATGGTATTTGGTCATTCCATTCGTAGTACCAGGTGTTTTTGAAATCATCATAAGTTTTGAATCCTGGTAGATCTCCGGTTAGCACATCAGCGTCAATTTGAAGAAGGTAATTAAATTCTTTGAATTGTTTGCACAAGGGTGTCTCATAATTGAACACATCAATGTCAATGCTGAATAATTCTTCAATGCCTTCCTCGATTGTAGAATTGTCATGTGATGATCCATTGTTGCTTTCTACTTCCTCATCTTCCCCTCTCATCCAATATACCCATAACACATCTTTAGTAGCTCGGTCCATGTTCTTATGGTTATTGAACTTACTAGCTAACCAATTTGAAAAATCAACATTGTTAGGATCATGGTTAACGTCAAAGCTAGTGTTACCAATCATGTTCCTTCTTATCTCCATGAACTCATTAAATTGTCCTTTAAAACTTCGTGTCAACCATGAGGTCACAATCCGTTTGACTTCATTCATAGGAGCAAATTTGGAATTGCCATATTTAAGTTCAAGCCACTCTTCTAAAGAGATATCCATCAACCTAACCAACTTTCCATGAAATAGTATCTCCGATTCAGCATACATTCTTTCGTTATCCAGATAGCTTTCATCAAATCCCCAATACTGTTCGGAATAAGGCATATAAGAAGTTTGTATAGGTTGGACTTCATAGCTTTTGTTGCTCGATTTGTTGTCTGCATTTGCTGAGTTCATGTATTCAATTTGGAATTTCCCATCTTTTTCTTCGATAGTAGTCCAAGTTAATCCTTTAGATTCAATGATGGGCCATAAGAGTAACAATTCATCTTCAGTGTAGCTCATTAGTAAATCATAAGAGAATATCCCATCTTCAATATTGCATAAGCGTTGGAATTCCTTATAAGTAGCTTCAAGAGGGGTCTCCCAAGAGAATAAATCGGCATCAATCATGAGCACATTGAAGTTGACATCTTCAAAAACTTCCACTTCGAATGAATCCGAAAGCAAGAGTTCCTTAGCAAGATATCCGTTCACTGACATGTCTTCCATAGCAAAACCTATCATCATAGGTAAAATCGTCAGTAGGATTTGTTCGCTAGAAGAGAAATTAATGAATTTAGAAATGGATATAAAGAATAAAAATAACTGATATCTGCAGACGATGCGCCGTATCCAAAAAGTTGGATACGCCGTATCTTATAATCGTTAAAATTTAATCAGACTTTTATTCAGAAAGCAGATACGCCGCTTATGAATTAGAATGCGCCGTATCAGTTTTAATTATAAAAAATCAACGTATCTAATTTTAGCAAATATAACCGATTTTTGATTTTGAAGATGCGCCGTATCGATAAAAATCGATGCGTCGTATCTGCTTAATAATTCAAAAACTGTTTTTAATTAAAATAATAAATACGCCGTATCTGTTAAAACAGATGCGTCGTATGGCGTTATCGTTTAGAAAAATTTCTTATTAAAAACAGAATACGCCGTATCTTGGGGAAAGATGCGTCGTATCGAATTTATTAAACGCGTTGTATTTTATAAAAATTAAACGCAATACGCCGTATCTGTGAAAACAGATGTGCCGTATCGTTTGTATCAGCACAATACAACGATAGCAGAATACAGAAAAATAAAAAGAAAAACAAAAATAAAAACAACGAAAAGAAACAAAAATAAAAACACACAAAAACAGAAAATATGCAAATAATACAATGAATGCAATTTAACTAATATACAACGGGGTTAGCGGTTAGAATCAAAAAATTAAAAAGAAAACCTAATTAAAATACTAATCAAATTAACAGATAATAACAATTCACTCCCCGGCAACGGCGCCAAAAACTTGATGCGTGTGCGTGTATTGCTCTAATTTTTATCCACGGTGTGTTGTTGTGGTTTTAGCAGTATTCAAGTTTTAAATTTATATTTAGCCGACTTATCAATTAAACACACACTTTAACGAGCAGTGTACCCGGTCAGTATGAATATAATGGTAAGTAGAGTGTCGATCACTAAGAGTGGAACGTATTATCTAGTTATTCTAATCAGTATTTTAATATCTTAAGTTAGCTATACAACCTAATCTAACGCAAGGGGGTTCAGCCTGAGAGACTGGCACGGTTTGGTTATGATTAAATAATAAACTAAACTAATGAGCACGAATCAGCGATTAGCACACACGTACACAGATAGATACTTGAGACAATAAGAAGACCTGTCCTGATAATTAAGTAGCTTGTCACTTGTTTTATTGCTAATTTTATATGAAGTGTATATAATTAACCCTTTCTCGTTGGCTCTAATCTTATCGGCGAGTAAACCCTTAATGATTACTTATGTCTATCCTATTTATTTAGCGTCTCTTAAATAGGCGAGGAAGGGCATGGCGACCCAAGCAATGCTCAGCTAGACACAGAGGTTATCAATGCACTAATAAAAGTCACCAAAGACATCAACATATAAACTTTAATTAATGGGAAAGCAATTTTAAGGGGTGCCCATGGTTTTCCGTAGTCACATGGAATCTGCCCATCAATCCTGATGAATTAAAGTGTACTAATACAATAAAACAAAACTACTTAATGAATTGAATACATGCAGGACCTTCTTACAGCTCTTGTATCTTCGTTCAAGGTGTGTCTTGTGCTGCTAATACGCCTGACTTCGTCCTAGGTGATGACGTATAGTCCGTATTCGGGTCACGAACCCGACCCATACTCAAGTCCATCACGAATGGACTCCAGTCCATCACGATATGGGCTATTGCGATAACGGTTTGGGCTTATGATGGCCCAAACTCAACGTTATTTATGGCTTTGATAGTATATCTTCTATTTATGGGATATATATCAATTAACCGCCCTACGCGGGATAGACCGAAGATTGGGGAACACGAAACAAATAAGGATTTCGTGTCCATATATAGAGGGCACCTCAGCCCTCACAAAGGTATGACTTACAAACCCTAACTCTTCAACTTAACCCTAAAAACCGACTACTTACTCTCACACCGGAGGATAATCGTGGGAGACAATCCCACGATAAGCCTAACGGTGTCTTTTTGTTTTCTTAGTGCGCAGGTCTTAAGCATTAAGATCTGATTGGTACGGAATCAAGGAACGCCCAACTTTTGTATCAACAAGTGGCGCCATCCGTGGGACCCTACACTAAGAACTTTGCTAAGAACTAGAATGACGAAGCACGGAAATCAGCGGACTCCGCATGCGAAGAAAACGCATGACGACCTACTAGGGAAGAAACAGCAAACTGATGCGGCCTCTAAGCAGACCTCTGGGACAACCAGTGCGCCTAGAAGCTTAGGATCGTACTCAGATCTGCTCTTTACTCCAGTAGAACCGCTCACTATGACTACCAATGCTACTACAACAAGTACTAGCGCGGTAGACCTACAGCGCACTCCTCTCACCATGCCAGACGTAAACTTCACTGAGCCACCAAATGCGCCAATCCGAAACAAGGATCTTGTTTTGGAAACACACTCCCTCGCACTAGAAGGAGTCACACCTGAACTAGCGCCAAGCGATTTCGTGTCTCAAAACTACGAAGCCTTGGCTGCGCTCATGCGAGAGGAGGCAAAAAAGAGGTCAAGCCAAAGTCTGCACGCCAGGCTCAACTTTGACCCTGAGCATGAGGCATCCCCACCGCGCTACCGAAAGGAAAGACGCGAGAAGGATAGCCGCAAACACCCAGTGTTTACTAGGATTGGAAGGAAGGTTGTGGATGACGAAGCAGCCGACTTTCAGTATCTGGAGGAGCATGAAGATGGGGAACGGCGCGCCAATGTCCACACTAGGCTTGGCAGTCGCAGGGTTCATGATAGGCTTGGGCGACGGTGCTCCCCAAGTGAAAGCCCTTCAAGCTCTGATTCCGAGGATAGTCGGCGCAAGCGCCGCAGAGGAGCAAGCTCAGATTCCGATGATAGTCGGCGCAAGCGTCGCAAAAGAGTAAGCTCATCCTCAAGTGACTCCTCGGACAACGAGGACAAAGAAACAGGACACTGGAAATCAAAGGGAAAATACCGCGACCAGGAAGACGAAGACATGTCTCGTCCCTGGCGCCGCCAAAAAGTTGATGCGTTCACTCGGCGCATCAGCAATTTTTCGGAAAATAAGAGAAGGCGCATGCCTGCTAATGTCAAAACATATGATGGGACAGGTGATCCTGATGATCACCTAAAAATTTTCGAATCAGCAGCCACTATCGAAAATTGGCCACAACCTGTGTGGTGCCACATGTTTAACTCTACATTAGTAGGGAATGCGCGCAACTGGTTCAGTAAGCTTCCACGCAGAAGCATCGGTGGATTTGAAGAGTTGCGAAAGGCGTTTCGTTTAAACTTTACTCAGAGGAAGAAGTGCGCCAAAAACCCTGTAGAGCTCGCCAGGGTAAAACAGCGCCAAGGGGAATCCACAAGCGCTTTCATGGAGCGCTATAAGGACGAATGCATGCAGGTCAAGGCGTGCCCAGAAATACTAAAGATATCGGGGTTTATGAACGCAATCAATAACCCAGATTTGATAAAAAAAAGTTAAACGATAGGGTTCCCCAAACCTTTGACGAACTCATGAAGCGCACGAGGTCCTTCGTCCAAGGAGAAGCAGCCGCTGCGGATAGCAAGAAAGGCTACTCGAACCATAGATCACAAGAAGAGCCAAGGAGACAATCCAATGACCAGAGTGGCAATCGTAACAAAAGTTATCGCAGCCAAGGGGGCGGACGGGGAAACGACAAGTATACCCCACTAACGAAAACTCCAAAGGAGATATTTGCGACGGAAGGTGCGAACTTTCCAAGACCCCCACCTATGCGCACCCCTGAAGATCGGCGCGTAGGGAACGGATACTGCGAATATCATGGACAGAAGGGCCATACAACTAATGACTGCGTCCAACTGCGCCAACTAATAGACAAGTTTGTAAAAGAAGGCAGATTGGACCACCTCGTTAAAAACATTAAGGACGGGAAAGACAAACAGAAAACTGGGGGCAAGAAAGAAGCGCCCAAGGACAAGGCTGACACAATCTACATGATACAATCATGGCAGCGAAGGACTAGGCAAAAGGTCAGCCAGAAATTCTCCCATGGAAGCGAAATCTCTTTCCCCACCTTGACTGCGGACAACGCAGTGGCAGAACCACTCACCATTGAGATAAATGCGGGGGTCACGATATCCACCGCATGTATGTCGATGGAGGGGCATCAGCGGATATAATGTATGAGCATTGTTTCAAGAGACTGCGCCCTGAGATACAAAGACAATTAAGCCCAGCCACGACTGCGCTTACTGGCTTTACAGGAGAAAGGATATGGCCCATGGGACAACTGCGACTACTAGTTGCTGTTGGTAATAAGGAACACTCCACGACAGCCTGGGTGAACTTTATGGTGATCAGATCTCCTTCGCCATACAATGGCATTATTGGAAGGTCAGGAATCTCGGCGATGCGCGCGGTACCATCCACAGCACATGGGATGATCAAATTCCCAGTAGAAGGCGGCATTGTCACCATATACAACAGCGCTGCGCCACCAGAAGAGTGTAACACGATTACATGTGAAACAACGCACATCCCAGAACAGAGCGCAGCTAAAGTACCAAACCTAAAGGTTGCGATTCACCCTGAATACCCGGAGCAAGAAGTGTCGATTAGAGGATCGTTGTCTGACAAAGGCAGAGCGGCCGTGTGCGCGCTCTTACAAAGGAATCTGGATATCTTCGCATGGGAACCAAAGCACATGACTGGTGTGCCACGCTCAATTGCAGAACACAAGTTACAAATCCGACAAGGATATTTCCCACTAAGGCAGAAAAAGCACGGCCAGGCTCCAGAGCGCGCAAAAGCCATATTGGAAGAAGTACACAAACTTGTGGACGCTGGCATCATGCGAGAAGTCTATTACCACGATTGGCTCTCCAATCCAGTAATGGTCAAAAAGAGCGATGGCAGTTGGCGGATGTGTGTGGACTTTACCGACCTTAATAAAGCATGTCCACAGGACTGCTACCCACTAATAGAGATAGACTGGAAAGTGGAATCTTTGTGCGGATATCCCTTTAAATGTTTCTTGGATGCATACAAAGGGTACCACCAAATCCAAATGGCTAAGGAAGACGAGGAAAAAACAGCCTTCCACACAAGCCAAGGCGTTTTTTGTTATACAAAGATGCCTTTTGGCCTGAAAAATGCGGGCGCCACCTACCAGCGACTGGTAGATAATGCGTTTGAGAAGCAAGTGGGACGCAACCTAGAGGTCTATGTAGATGACCTTGTCATAAAAAGCCATACTGAAGATGAAGTGGTGCGCGACATTGAAGAAACATTCACAAAACTACGAAAGATCAACATGAAGTTGAATCCTAAGAAATGCAATTTTGGCGCTATAGAAGGCATGTTCCTAGGATATTTGATAGAACCAGATGGCATTAAGCCATGCCCAGAAAAAACAGAGGCTTTCATCCAACTTCCTTCACCGCGCACGTTGAAAGAAGTTCAATCTCTGAATGGAAAGCTAGCCGGTTTGAACAGATTCCTGTGCAAATCAGCAGATAAGTCACTTCCTTTATTTAAAACACTCAAGAAGTGTACTAAAAAGGGAGACTTTCGTTGGACTGCGGAAGCGGAAGAAGCTTTCACACAGCTTAAGCAACATATAGCAGCGCTTCCTAAGCTAGTTGCACCCCGACCAGGGGAGGAGTTAATCGTCTACTTATCCGCGACCCATGGAGCGATCAGCGCAGTGCTACTGACGGATAGGAATTCCGTACAAACACCGGTGTATTTTGTGAGCAAAGCACTCAAAAAGACAGAGATTAATTACAGCCCAATGGAGAAGTTGGTCTTGGCACTAGTATTTGCTGCCAAAAGACTGCGTAGATACTTTCAAGCGCACCCAATAGCAGTGATTACCGACCAACCCATCAAACAAGTTATCTCTAAACCTGACGCATCGGGGCGATTACAAAAATGGAGTATGCTACTAGGTGAGTATAACATCTCTTACAGACCACGCACTGCGGTTAAAGGGCAAATACTAGCAGACTTCATCATCGAAAAACCAGATACCGATGACGCACCCCCACCGAGCAAGGTAGAATTACAAGAACCATGGGTCTTGTTCACAGATGGATCTTCATGTATAGATGGATCGGGAGCTGGCCTTATCCTCACTAATCCAGAAGGAATGGAATTCACTTACGCACTGCGTTTCGAATTCACAGCCACGAACAACGAGGCAGAATATGAAGCCCTAATCGCTGGATTACGCATTGCAAATCGAATGGGTGTACGCAACCTAGAAGCAAATGTGGACTCCCGATTGGTAGCCAACCATGTGTTGGGCGAATATGTGGCTAAAGAGGATAACATGGTCCAATACCTCGACAAAACCAAATCGCTAATACAAGGCTTTGACAGGTTTACCATTAAGCAAATTCCTAGAGGTGAAAATAAGAAAGCAGATGCGCTAAGCAAGATCGCATCTACTAGCTTCGCGCACCTGTCAAAACAAGTTTTAGTGGAGATCCTAAAGAACAAATCCATCTCGGAGATGGAGATATCCACTGTAATAGAGGAAGAGAATCCTACGTGGATGACCCCTATTATCGAATTTATAAGCAAGGGCAAATTGCCCGATGAGCAGAAGGACGCTCGACGGATACGGCGCACAGCGCAGAGGTTCGAACTTAGAGATGGTATCCTATATCGGCGCTCATTCCTACAACCATGGCTTCGGTGCGTTGGACCTCTTCAGGCAGATTACGTACTCCGAGAGATCTACGCTGGTTCATGCAGTATGCATTCAGGACCACGGTCCGTCGTAGCGCGAGCATTGCGCTCAGGATACTATTGGCCTACTATGCACCGTGATGCGCGCGATGTGATAAAGAAATGCAATGACTGCCAAGTTCACAGACCCATCCCGCGCAGACCACAACAAGAGCTAACACCTATCACTTCTCCATGGCCATTCTATAAGTGGGGTATTGACATTGCGGGTCCCTTCCCTGTCGCAGCGGGAGGACTTAAATTCCTTATTGTTGCAATAGACTACTTCACTAAATGGATTGAAGCGAAGGCAGTAGCGACAATCACAGGTAATCAAGTAAAACGCTTTGTTTGGGAAAATATAGTATGCCGCTTTGGATTACCTGGGGAGATCGTTTCGGACAACGGAAAACAATTCCGTGATAACCCCTTCAAAGAATGGTGCGCAGAGTTACATATCATACAACACTTCGCATCAGTAAAACACCCACAAACCAATGGTTTAGTTGAGCGCGCAAATCGTAGTCTAGGCGAAGGAATTAAAGCGCGCCTGGACAAACACAAAGGAAGATGGGTAGACGAATTGTCGCATGTCTTATGGGCGCACCGCACGACAATCAAAGTTAGCAATGGAGACACTCCCTTTTCCCTTGTCTACGGGACAGAAGCTGTCATACCAGCTGAAATTGGAATGCCAACTATCCGCACCGCGGAAGTTAATGTCGCGACCAATGACGACGAACGACGGATAGATTTAGACCTATTGGAAGAAAGGCGCGAGCGCGCAGCTATACGAGAGGCAAAAACCAAGTCAAAGATGAAGGGATACTACGATGCTAAAGTTCGAAGCACCTCATTCAGACCAGGCGACTTTGTATACCGCGCCAATGATGCAAGCCACGCAGAAGATACAGGTAAACTTGGACCAAAGTGGGAAGGACCCTATGAGGTCATTGAAGCACTAGGACAAGGCGCGTACAAACTGCGTGACATGGATGGCCGTGAGCTACAACGCACATGGAATATCTGCAATCTCAAGAGATGCTATCTTTAGGAAAGGTTACGACCCAACACACGGACACTTTAGCACCTTAGTAAGTGCCAAATAAATATCCGTGTATTTACATTTTTGTTTCATTTAGACAAATTTTCCTTTTTTCTTTTTTACAAAAACGTGCAAGTATTAATAAAATGTTGCGGTTTCTAGCTAACTCCGCGACACACTTTACTTTATTGTCTACATATTATTTATGTCTCAATATGGTTTGTTATATTATCTTTTGCCTACATGGCGTGCATGCACTAATTAAAAACCCACGATGGTAAAAGGATGAGTAAACCTAATAAATGACTCGTTGAGTAAGAGGGTTGCAAACCCATCAACACCGGATCACGCATCCTTGTTAGACACCTTACTCTCAAGACGTTGGAGTAAGTTCGATGCGTACCCCACGACGGATACACATCAATGCACACTATGCGCGTTTAACAAATTAGGAGTTAAGACAATTAACCCCTTAATATGGTATTAGTAGCACGCTGCAATCCATACACTTGTGCACCCCACGATGGATACACAACAACTTGTAAATTTCATACACAATTATGTTATATACAATCATGTCATACACGACTATGTCATAAATTTCATACACGATTATGATATAAGTGATTATAAATCCTTGTAACTTTCTTTAAATGTGTTTATACAAGCGGTTTGATTCTTAGACATCTTTTACGCAAAGACAAAATAACTAAGTACAAACGTTATAACCACAGTCAAATTTGATACAATATGCATACAATTGTATTTTTCAAAATCAACGCTTCATTATGGATAACAAGTTCATCAAAAGTACACATCCAACACGCATATGTACAACAAAAAGTGGACATACCACAAAAAATCACTACACCAAAACTACCAAGACATGCTACGAGTACGCCTGAGCCCTGAGCTACCTGCTTGGTGCGCCACACAACCAGCATCCTTAAGCCTCTGCAACAACTCAGCATCCTTGGGTGCTACCGTGGGCACGCTAACGGGCACCCCATCAGATCTAGGAATGTGAGCCGCACCAAGACCACACAGAATAGCTTTCCCCTTCTGGCCCTTCTTCTTGGCAAGTCTCATCTCATGAGCTTCTAAGGACGCCTTCAATGGAATTTCTTTCTCAAGGGCAAAGGGGTTGAGGATGTCACGGGGACGAGCAAAAATAGGCACATGTAGCTGCGACACGTCTGGCTTCAGGAAGTAGTCAAACTGTTCCTCAGCGTCTTCGGATGAGTGCCTAGCCAAAGTCAGCCCCTCCATAATCACACTGATAGGAAAATCCTGGTCACGCTCCAGGCGAGCAATATGAGGAAGCTCGAAAAGCTTCATCTTCTCCATGGCGGCGACAAGCTCATCATAGGCGCTGGCGTTGTAACCCGGTACTTGAGTAATAGGCACGGTCAACAAATTGCTCTCGGCAAGCTTTTCTATAGCCTGCGCTTGGCCACGTGCCAACGCGCGCTCAACAACTTCCCCAAATACCCCCGTCACCTCCTGCGACTCCAAAGTACCCAAAGCGGCAAGGCGCAAACCATGGCTGATAAGCCACCTGCGCTCAGCTATGGTTGACACTAAATGAGGATACAACTCCTCATCATACTCAATGCTGAGCTTGCGCAGCTTGCTCTCCTGATTCTCCAGCAAACTCTCCACAGCCTTGCGGAATTCATCCAAGTCAGACATGAGTTTCCCCTTGTTCAGCTCCATATATCTCAAGGCCCAAAGGCAGGAGGCCTTGTACTCTTTTGCTCCAGTGCGCTCTTTATTCAGTTCGGCCATGAGCGACATCTTCTCATCAGTAATTTTCTGGTCATACATAGCAGATGCCCTCAATCCAGCCTGCGCATCAGCCAACTGCGCCTTTAGAAGGTCAATCTCCTTATCCTTCTGCGCAACCAGGCTGCCCTCACCACCATACTCAGCCTGTAGCCGCGCAACCAATGAAGCCTGGTGCGCAGCAGCCAACGCCAACTCCTCTAGAAGGCTATTTCTTGGCGCATCTCCAGCAGATTTTTCCTCATCCACTGGACTCTCAGGCCCAAACTCACCAACATATCTAGAATCAGCCTTAGGTGGCGAATTCTCAACATGCGCATCATCATCAACAGCAGTTTCAGCACTACACGCAAATAACAACGTTACTCTATAGTACTAATAGCGGATTAAAGAACTAAAGATCTAATGGTACAAGTACTTACTTGGGGGGAGGAGTTTTATGCGATGACGCATCCTCTTCAGTTGGTCGCTCAACAAAAATAGCAGGGCGCTTACTTGATGTCCCTGCGCCATCATCACCAGACGACCTCTTGCGCTTTAACCCTTGGTCTTCCTCCTCAGACTCATCCATAGCACTCCCCGACGAGTCTATATGCAATAACTCCACAGGGATTTGCGACACAGGAGGGGGAAAGCTGCGCAGAGGAGTAGCCATAGTAACACCTGCGGGGATCTCCACAGTCTCATCTGTCCCCTCTGGCTCCCCCTGCGCGATCGCCATTGTGCGCCCTGCGGTAGCCTGTAGAATGGGCTCCTCACCATCTCTTAAAGGGCGCACACCCACAATAACCTGCTTCGGCTTCTCAAAATGCACAACGCGGAATAGATCCATCTCTGCGCAACAAACAACAAACAAACACAAAATGTGTTAATAAGCTACAAAGGGAGAACGCTTACAGCTATTAAACGAAGAGGAAGGAAGAGACAAGCACCCACCCCGACTATTTTCATCCAGAAATGTTGGCACTTCTTCTGGACTACCGAAGTAATTGCGGCTAATGCCCATGTGCACCAAAAACTCTTCGGGATACGCTTTGATCGGTATGCGATTGGTGTTTATCGTATCCGCATCAGCTACATTGTACAATCCGGGGTCGGGGCGCTCATCTCTCGGTAATAATTCTCGAGTATAGAACTCAAAAATCGATGGGAAAAATGAACTATCAACCCAAAAGAATTTTTCTCTCCAATCCCTCAGTGCGTCTAACTTCTCCGTATAGCACTGCAGTGTCTCTGCGCGCTTGGAGAAGGAAACCCACCCGTTTGACCACGACGTGTGGTAAAACGCGCGGAAAAGATGAATTGTGGGCTCTATCGCTAACAAGCGACAATTCACTTCAAAATTGGTAATTTTTGCTGCACCTATACAGTGCAGCTGGGAAATATGAAGGCGATAGTGATTTAGAATATCGCACAAAAAGAGGGAGATGGGCGCACGCTGGTTAGCGAATTCGAAAAAACGCGTATATACCCCTACCTTCCCTTGCGGGAAATTCGCTATTGACGCATTTGCTGCCGGAACTACCGGATGCAATGCGAGAGGGATATGATAATCTGAGGTGAACTGACGAAGTTCATCCTCAGATATATCGGAAGTAAAATCGGACAATTGGAGAACCATGATTAACCTTCAATAACTATTATAAAGCGCACGCGCTATTACCTTAGTCTTTTGTTGATTTTTTGATTGCTGTTTGGAGGTTTAACAATGGCGGAAGATGATGATTTTTTACTGTGATAACCACAGTGAAATGACGGCTCAAGTTTATAAAGGGTTGCACATATTCGTGGATGAACGACATGTGTACCCCACTTGTTCCAATCGGATGGTTGGGAACCCAAAAGGCAAAGCACTTTTTCACCCACCCTCATGATTTTCGAAGAAGATACTTGGACTAGGTTAACTTGCTAATTTTGGCAGGAAATACTTGAAACTTCCCCGCTACGCATCAAGGAATATTTTTAGTTCCAATTGTTAGTCTAGCATCCGCAATTTCGCATTGCGCACACTAGACTGGGGGGACATGATGACGTATAGTCCGTATTCGGGTCACGAACCCGACCCATACTCAAGTCCATCACGAATGGACTCCAGTCCATCACGATATGGGCTATTGCGATAACGGTTTGGGCTTACGATGGCCCAAACTCAACGTTATTTATGGCTTTGATAGTATATCTTCTATTTATGGGATATATATCAATTAACCGCCCTACGCGGGATAGACCGAAGATTGGGGAACACGAAACCAATAAGGATTTCGTGTCCATATATAGAGGGCACCTCAGCCCTCACAAAGGTATGACTTACAAACCCTAACTCTTCAACTAACCCCTAAAAACCGATTACTTACTCTCACACTGGAGGATAATCGTGGGAGACAATCCCACGATAAGCCTAACGGTGTCTTTTTGTTTTCTTAGTGCGCAGGTCTCAAGCATTAAGATCTGATTGGTACGGAATCAAGGAACGCCCAACTTTTGTATCAACACTAGGGTTTCTTCTGTCTTTTTCTAAGTCTCGTACTCGGTATATTGCACACAAAATTCGTCTGACTTTGGGGTATTTATAGTTTCTGTCTGAGGGTTAGATGCGGCGCATAGGATAAGTAGATGCGGCGCATTGACTTAACTTCGCATGGGGTCCAAGATTAATATATTCAGGAATATTCGTACACCGCTTTAAGATGCAGCGTAACTCCATTTCTCTATGCGGCGCATGTCCTTTGCCGTCTTGGATTGTTACTTGTGAAATCTTGATAGTGATGCGCCGTATGTAAGAAGTGTGTTGCGGCGTATCTGGAGCAGAATGATCTTGATCTTTGTGCATTTCAGTAGACTCTTAACTTCTTGCTTGTTTTGCTCCATAATTAGTCCAAAATCGCCAAGTTTCAGATAATACTTGTTTTTACCTGAGAATTACAAAAGTAAACATTAACGTATCGATTCTCACAGATAATATAATAAAACAAGTCAAATAAATAGGATAAATGATGGTAATAAAATGTACTTATTTGAGTTCATCAAGAACACCGGAAAGCTGGGTCCCAAATGGGAGGGACCGTACGAAGTTGTGGAAGCATTGGGAAAAGGAGCATACAAACTCCGGAGCCAAAACGACCAAGAGCTACCCCGGACATGGAACATCCGGAATCTCAAGAAATGCTATTTGTAAAGATTAAATGTAAGTATTCCCGCCGCTCGTGGTTAACCACAGTTAAATCCGGCAATGGGAATGTACCTTAGCATGTTTAGTCATCTTTTAATGTATTCTATTTTCTAATTAATGATATGCGGAGTCCGATCAACTCCGCAAATTTTCTAAAAATTTACTTGTCATTTTTTCTTTCATTACTCTCCTCACATACATGTATAACCCGGAAACCAAGTCCGGAATAAAAAGCGCATAAGAGGCACTGCAGGCCCGACATGAGGACATTGTACCTCAGAACTACCTAAGGCATATAAGTGGTATTGCAAACCCATTGACCAAACCAATCTATCCCCGGAAAATCAAAGTACGGATACACAGAGATAGTAAACTAAGCCCGGCAAATTCAAGCTCCGGCAGACACAAAAATAACATACAACATAAATAACCAAGTGTCAGGCACATCAAAAACGGTTCAGTTGTATTCATAAACCCATTACAATATACTCGGATGCATTCATCCGGATTACATGAACGAAAGTTAAAAGTCAAGCTTCACAGATCTTGTGGTAGGGCCGATATGGTCAAAATATCGCCCAAGGAACAGCCGCGGGGAACAACATAACTAGGTCTCAGGTCTTTTTATTTCAAGGATAGAAACATCAAACATGTCATCATGTTGAGCGCTTCCATCCCCGGTTGTAGCAACATTCGGTCCAGAAGAAACGATCACATTCACAGGCTCAACAGCCGCGGGCTCAACGCTGGAGGATGGTCTGGAAACAGTAGGAGTGGGGAAGAACAACGGCAAGACCTCTGTCGCTGTAGTCAAACTCTACCCCATACTTCCTATTCTTATACTCTTTGTAAGCCGCAACAGCCTTGGGGCGGCGAGTAACGAACCTCAGCACAGACTCTGGAAGAACAGTTTCCTCCGCGACTGGGGATTTAAAGGTAAACTCCTCAGATCCGGGCCGACGGTCTTCTTCTAGCACTAGCTTTGCCATCAAGTACTCAAGCGGAGCATCCTTGCACGCCTCAAAAGAGTCCAGCAGAGGGAATGACACATTCGCTAACCTCTCCACCGATTCATCAAAATGACTTTTTGCTTCAGGGTCATAAGCTTCCACCTGTTCGAGTTTAATACCCTTGGCCCCATGAACAACCCCGGCCTCCAACCCTTTACGGATCCCCTCCTTCATTGCCGCAGAGATACACCCCCCAACTTGATTTTCAATTCTTCGGATTCTTTAAATTTGAGGAAAGCATACCTGAATCTGTGACCAATAACCCAACGCTGGCCTTCAGTGGCTTTCAAGCATTGAGGGAAGAGTTCTGTGTCAAACTCCTCGTTGATCTCAATCAATCTCCTCTCAAGCTCGGACAAACGATCCCCATAGAAGATGCGACACTCCTCCATCATTTTATCCATCTGTTCATTAACCTACTTCTCCAGAGTGCCGCAAACGATCTCCAAACCAGACACCTTCTGACTCAACACCTCATTCTGGCCGCGGAGATTTAGAATCTCCGAAGCCAGCTCCGCATTCTTCTGACCTAGTGACCCAACCATGGAAACAGATGGAGATACTTTTTTAAGTTCAGCCCGGAGCTTACCTAGCTCCTCATCCTTAGCTTGCACGGCCAATTGTAGAGTAGATACTTAGCCGCGGAGCTCAGAAGACCCGGCAGATTCACCCTCCAACTCAGCAATCCTATCCTTCAACCCAGACAACAACTTCTCCTTCCTCTCCAACTTTTTACTCAGCTTTTCATTCTGCTGCAACTCATACTCTAACCTCAAACGAACTTCAGAATTCATACGGATATGGCGAGTGGAAAGGAGGTTATACTCATCCAACAGGTCCTTGGCAGACATATCCCTCATCACAGATACATACCCGGGGGTTGCCACGTTGTCCACTATGCTGCGGCAAACCCACGGGTCATCCATCCTAAAAGCATTGGTGGGCAGCCACTTAGGAACGTAAGTGGAAGAAGCTTCAGCTGTATCGACTGTGACAGACTGGTAAAAAATCCCCGGAAGACTCACCAAAACTCTGATCATCCTCACCTTCATTCTCATCCTCAACCTCAACCTCAACACGCCCGGAGTTACCCTCAGCATTCTCCGGATGCGACTCTTTAGAAACTGGTCCAGAGCTCCAGAAGCCCCACCCGTGAAATAATCATGTGTCGGGGTGGCAGAAGAAGAAGTAAGGACAGTAGCATTCTTCATGATACCCTCATCCGTGTGAGGTCCATGCTCCTCCGCAGAAGGATCACCTAGAAAATAAAACCAAAAAGTCAATATATATATATATATATATATATATATATATATATATATATATATATATATATATATATATATATATATATATATATATATATATATATATATATATATAATGAACTCGTACCTGACCCTGCCACGGTACTCCCTGCCGCGGTACTCTGGCGGACGAGTTTCTTCTTTTTCTTTGACTTCTCGGGCGCATCAAACACTACCCTTTTCTTTCCAGCTTTTTTCCCGGCCTTAGCTGCTTCTATCTCATCCACAACGGTATGCTCCACAACTTTCACAATTCCCTCGGACGGTTCAACAACAGGTCCAGCAGTCTCCGCCCTCAGCGTCTTCTTATCTTTGTTCAAGGTGCGTTCCCCGACTGTAACTTTGAACACATCTGGCTGATTAATGTAAGAAAACAAATCCATCTCTGCAAAACCAAAAAATAAATTTAGACACGGAAGCAGCAAATAAAAAGCAGAGATAAAACAAGTCCAATAACCCACCCGAATCATCTGGCCGTAAAAAGGTCGAGCGGCAACTATCGTCATCCCAAGTCTGGCTTAGACCTATGACATTCAGAAAGGTCTCCGGATACTTTTTGAAAGGAGCCCTATGGGTGTTAAGGAGTCGCAGCAACTCTAGATCCAAACCTTCGTCGGAAGGAGGAGGGTCGCGGCCCACGGACGACTTCTCATACGAGGGAATATCCAACGAGAAGATGGTTTTCTTTACAAAGAAGAAACGGTCCTTCCAGTTCTTGACCGAATCTAACGCGGCAGTATAACAGACGGGGACAACTAAAGATTTTGGGTCTTTCCTCTTCTCTAGTGTCATCCAACCATTGTTAATACCGGCATAATAGAACTTCCTAAACAAGTTAACACTAGGGATACCACCGTGTACGCGACAAAGTATCTCGAAATGACTAATCCTACAGGCCGCCAAAACTGATAACTGAGAAAGGTGAATCTGGAAATACTCTAGAACACGAAGCAAGAATAATGAAAGAGGAACCCTAAAATTCCCTAATTCGAAGAACCTAGTATATACGCCTATCTTCCCTTTTGTAGCATCCCTAATAGTATCTAAAGGACCGGGCGCTTGAGGCAATAAATGACCCGGAATTTTATATATATCACAAAAACTATCTACATCTGCCTGAGATAGCTTAGAAGTAACACTGCTTATATGATCGGGAGCCATTCTAAAAAATCAAAAGATGAATTGAGAACAAACCTAACCTGCAAATCTAGGTCCAGAAATAAAAGAATCACGAAGAGTAAAGGCGGAAAGGGTTTCTTTTGTCTTTTAGAGAGATGAAAATTTCTTACTATATGCGAAAAAGAATAACAGTGGTGAAAACTCTGGTATTTATAGCCAAACACGCACGCTCCACCAGCCCAATCGAAATGCCACAATATTGCCACGTCCCCGGATACTTATTGAACGGTCAGGATAACTCCACGTGAACAGCCAAGATTGTCGCAGAAAACGAATGGGTAAGCCGCCGAAACATCGCGTCAGTCAGTAAACACGTGGATCCAAAGCGTTTCGCGACTATCAAGGACAGCCTGTCACCATTAAACGTGGAATATCTAGTCAGCAACACTGGAAGTGTGGCAACCCTAGCCGAACACTTGCTTTCAAATCAAAGAAGTACACTAGACTGTGGGGACTTGATCATGTATAGTGCCCCCGGACCCAACATATTGGGTCGGGCATACTTATGTACAGTATAACCGCAGCAGATTAACATACTCATATGATAAGCCGCGGCAGAATAGCAACTCACAAACTAAACCGCGGTATATACAAGTTGGACAAAGGTACACTGATGCGCGTGATGTGTCGTTGCGGTTTAGCAGTATTAATGCCTACTCAAGTTTTAAATTTATATTTAGCCGACTTATCAATAACACACACACTTGATGAGCAGTGTACCCGGTCAGTATGAATATAATGGTAAGCAGAGTGTCGATCACTAAGAGTGGAACGTATTATCTAGTTATTCTAATCAGTATTTTAATATCCTAAGTTAGTTATACAACCTAATCTAACGCAAGGGGGTTCAGCCTGAGAGACTGGCACAGTTTGGTTATAATTAAATAGAAAACTAAACTAATGAGCACGAATCAGCGATTAGCACACACGTACACAGATAGATACTCGAGACAATAAGAAGACCTGTCCTGATAATTAAATAGCTTGTCACTTGTTTTATTGCTAGTTTTATATGAAGTGTATATAATTAAACCTTTCTCGTTGGCTCTAATCTTATCGGCGAGTAAACCCTTAATGATTACTTATGTCTATCCTACTTTTCTAGAGACGCTAGAATAAATAGGCGAGGAAGGGGCATGGCGACCCAAGCAAGACTCAGCTAGACACAGAGGTTATCAATGCACTAATAAAAGTCACCAAAGACATCAACATATAAACTTTAATTAATGGGAAAGCAATATTAAGGGGAGTGCATGATCTTCCGTAGTCACATGACACAAGCCCATCAATCCTGATGAATTAAAGCGTACTAAAACAATAAAACAAAACTACTTAATGAATTGAATACATGCAGGACCTTCTTACAGCTCTTGTATCTTTGTTTGAGGTGTGTCTTGTGCTGCTTGGTCGTCTGAATTCGGCTCTAGGGTTATACCTAAGGTCTAAGGTCTCTTAAATTCGTCTGACCTTGGGGTATTTATAGTTTCTGTCTGAGGGATCGATGCGGCGCATTGAGTTGATAGATGCGGCGCATTGACTTAACTTCACGTGGGGTCCAAGATTAATATATTCTGGAATATTCGTACACCGTCTTCAGATGCGGCGTAACTTGATCTTTGTATGCGGCGCATGTACTTTAGCTGTCTTGGATTGTAACTGGTGAAATCTTGATAGTGATACGCCGAATGTTAGAAGTATATTGCGGCGTATCTGGAGTAGAACGAGCTTGATCTTCTTCTTTGACAAAAGTTTCATATGCGGCGCATGACAGAATTGCATGGGGCGCATTCTTCAAAGTCAGGCAATGGTATTCGAATTCATTTAAGTATGATATTGCGTCGTATCTGTTGAGTGAGATACGGCGCATCTTCTGGATTTCAGTAGACTTTTGACATCTCGCTTGTTTTGCTCCATAATTAGTCCAAAATCGCCAAGTTTCACATAATGCTTGTTTTTACCTGAGAATTACTAAAGTAAACATTAATGTATCGATTCTCATATAAAATATAATAAAACAAGTCAAATAAATAGGATAAATGATGATAATAAAATGTACTTATTTGAGTTCATCAAATATCCCCCCACTTGAACTTTACTTGTCCCCAAGTAAACCTTAGAATTAATCATATGAAAATGTATCCTAAAAGATATTAGGATTTATTTTTATATTTAAGCACGTATTCGTTTTGTCATAATCACACAACCAAACACTTAACGAAGTAGAAACCAAAATAATTTTTAATGTAAAACAATTCTAAATCGTTTAGTTGCTTAGTCGTGACGAATATTCTATCATAGGCTTGGCAAGTATACGCATCTCCCCCACTAAAGCCAAGGAGTAACAAGTCTAAAGCGGTAAAAAGGGTTTGTTGGTTAAGGGTTGATCATCCTTTTTAATCTTTATCGATCTCATATTCCAGAAAAGGCGACAAAATTACAAATACATGATCGAATCCACGACCACGATACTTGCAATTGCTCAATTCCTTAACTCGAACGGGCTAAAGATAGGACCAAGTAATCTTCACCAATAATATTATATCAAAAAGGGCGACAAAATCATAAATACATAGCCGAATCCACGACTACGATACTTAAGATTGCTCAAATCCCTAATCTCAATAAATCAAAGGTTTGGATGAAGAATGATATAGGGTATGGATAATATTTGGGATACAAATTGGTGTAAAATGAAAAATAAACAAAACAGATAAATTAAAATCCTAAATGTGGTTAATCACTTTCCCAACCATCCCATGAATAAGACTCATATCATTGAATAACTCACGCTTTAACACTTGAAACACACGCTTTAGGTAGACATGAATTATACTCAACAAAATCTCAATCAAAGAATAACCTTAGTTGGCGTTCCCATAACGGCCAACTCCCATTCAATCCATAAATATAATATATAACAAATAGTGGTGATATCTCCCACATAATACAAAACTTTACATAAGTTGGTTAAAACAAACTTCCAACTTTTCCTTTTTCTTTTTCTTTTCAATTTTTTTTTTCGATTTTTTTTTTTTTTTTTTTTTTTTTTTTTTTTTTTTTTTTTTTTTTTTTGACATCAACATATATGTGTAAAATTTCACAACTTTTCTATCACTATTTTTCCGGATAATTTTTCAATACTCTTCATACTTTCAGAAATAACTGTAATAGTGAAAGTAGCAAACGCACAAAAAATAAACTAAAAGTTATACAATATTTACTTTCATACCAAATGCATTGTGCAATTTCCCGACCTAACCAAAGATAATGAATTACGCACACGAACACAGGTAATGTAAGGAAACACACTTTGCCTAAAGCAATTAACCAAGGATTTTAATCTACAGGGTAGGCTAAGGTGTAAGGGTGTATCGAAACATTATAACAAAAGTGTAAGAAACTAAAGGAATGGCTCTGAGGGTTTTTCTAGGGGTATCTTACTCTAAAAGTGAGAGTAAACAAAGGGTTTATACGGGGGTTAACTAACCAGTGTAGTTAGTTAATATCACATAACATATAGAGGCTATTTGGGTGTAATCCTAGAAATTTACCAATTTAGACAAGTCACTCCAATTATATAGATAATACTCATTATGGTAGTCTCGAATAGTATACAAGCCAAGTTCTAAAGTTTACAAGTCACCGGCACACTAAAGTTTTAATATTTTTGAAAGAATAGAGTTATGTGTGCGGTTATGTAATTTAGACTTTAAACAAAAACATGCTAAAAAAAATTAATTTTGATATATTAAGCGCATTTTAAGCATATTTTGAAAAAGTTTAGGACAAGTAAGTGTTCTAATTCTCCATCCCCTCACTTAAGTTAAACAACGTCCTCGTTGTTTATGTCAAAGGTTAAAAACTGGAAAATAAAAGAACTAGAACAGAAAAACTCCCTTGAGATTTGCTCGGTATGATCCTCCATTATTCGTATAAGAGCAAAAATCAACTTTCTTGTGGATGAGAACGTTTAAGCTTCATAAATGATGTATCCACAAAAATGCAGGAATCTATAATACCATTTAGACTTTAACACACCTGAGTTAAGAAGGTTCAAACTTGCATAATACATTAGTAGTTAGTAAAAATAAAACCTAAAAAATTAAACTGTAAATTATCAGGTCAGTCGATACGCCGTATCTTATTGGAAGAAGATACGCCGTATCGAGCCTGGAATAAGTACGAATCAGAATAAAAGATGTGTCGCATCCTTAACCAGGGATGCGCAGCATTAAATAAACTAACAGAAAGTTTTAAAGTCAAAAATAAAAATGAAGAAAATGAAATAAGATATGACCAGTGCAGGTGATGCGTCGCATCTTATGATGGAGATGCGCCGCATCTTCTGCAGGTCTGACAAACTCGACACAGAACAGAAAAGTAAAATTTTTTCCTTCGGGTTGTCTCCCGGTCAGCACTTGTCTTTATTCCAGAGTCTTCAAGTTAGACTCACGTTCAGCTCCTTATTTCAATACTTCGGGTTCAAACTCCACCACCTCGTTCTCAGTATCCTCAATTTTATTATCAAAGTATTTTTTAACTCGTTGCCCGTTTACCTTGAATATATAACCATTTTTATCGCATATTTCAATAGTCCCATATGGATACACTTTCTTGACAACGAACGGACCCGTCCATCTTGATTTAAGTTTACCAGGATACATCTTTATTCGAGAATTAAATAGCAGCACTTTTTTTCCAATAGTAAACATTTTATCCCCACGTAACCTCGAGTCATGCCATCTTTTAGTTCTTTCTTTGTAGATCTTAGTATTTCTGTCGGCCTCATCTCTTAGTTCGCAGAGTTCATTGAGTTCCATGAAATGGTTCTTCGTTGCAGCTTCCATATCCATGTTACATTTCTTCAAAGCCCAATATGCACTTTGTTCTATTTCGACCGGTAGGTGGCATGCTTTTCCGTATACAAGACGAAATGGAGTGCATCCCGTCGGTGTCTTATAGGCTGTACGAAATTCCCATAAAGCATCATTTAACTTGTCAGACCACCCTTTCGGATTATATCCAGTCATTTTTTCTAGAATCCGTTTTATAGCCCTATTGGTTACTTCAGTTTGCCCATTGGATTGAGGATGGTATGCAGTGGAAACCCTATGATACACTCCATATTGTTGCAAAGCTCTTCCTAGATGGTGATTACAAAAGTGTGTTCCCCTATCACTAATCAATGCTTTAGGAACTCCAAACCTAGCGAACAAACTTTGCAAAAATTTAAGCACTACCTTGCTGTCGTTTGTTGGTAACGCTTGCGCTTCGACCCATTTTGATACGTAATCAACAGCAACCAAAATATACTTATTACCTTTAGATTCAGGAAACGGGCCCATGAAGTCCAATCCCCATATGTCGAAAACTTCACATACTTGGATATAGTTTTGCGGCATTTCGTTTCTTGATGTAATATTTTCGGATCGTTGACACGCATCACATCCTTTTATATAATCTTTTGCTTCATCCAGCATAGTGGGCCAATAAAATCCTGCATCAAGGATTTTCCTTTTTGTAATAATTGCACCATGATGTCCCCCCGTCGGCCCTGAATGGCAATGTGTCAATATTGCTGGGACATCATCTCCATCTACGCATCTTCGTATAATATTGTCAGGACATAATTTAAATGCATAAGGTTCATCCCAAATATACTCACTAGCGCGAGTTAGAAACCTTCTTTTCTCGTCGGATGTTAGCCCTTTTGGAATTTCATTTGCAACAATAAAGTTTATATAGTCGGCATACCATGGTGTATTATCATTGCTCTTAATTCTTACCATCATAAGGTGTTCATCAGGAAAGTCATCAGTGATTTCCCTTTCATCAAGCACCTCCATATCAGGGTTCTCAAGTCTAGATAAGTGGTCAGCAGCTAGATTCTCGGCACCCTTTTTATCTTTAATTTCAATATCGAATCCTTGGAGCAATAAAACCCACCTAATAAGCCTTGGCTTGGCATCCTGTTTATTGAACAAATACTTCAAAGCAGAATGGTCAGTGTAAACCTTAGTTTTTGACAATATAAGATATGACCTAAATTTATCGAATGCAAAAACTACTGCTAAAAGTTCTTTTTCCGTGGTGGTGTAATGTTCTTGGGCATTATTTAATGTTTTGCTAGCATAATAAATTGGCTTAAATTTCTTTTCTATCTTTTGGCCAAGTACAGCTCCAACAGCATAATCACTAGCATCACGCATTAGTTCAAAAGGCAGATTTCAATCTGGCGAAATTATAATAGGTGCAGTAGTTAGTTTTTCTTTAAGTATATTAAACGCCTTTTTGTAATCTTCAGAAAAATCAAACTTCGCATCTTTTAGCAATAATTGGGTCATAGGCCTAGATATCATTGAAAAATCCTTTATGAACCTACGATAAAATCCAGCATGCCCTAAAAAACTTCTAACACCTTTTACATTAGTGGGGTAAGGTAGTTTGGCAATTACATCAATTTTAGCTTTGTCGACTTCTATACCTTTCCCAGAAATCTTATGTCCTAACACAATTCCCTCTCTAACCATAAAATGACATTTTTCCCAATTAAGAACAAGGTTAGTTTCTTCACACCTAGCAAGCATTTTATCAAGTTTAAAGAGACAATCACTAAATGAGTTACCGAACACCGAGAAGTCGTCCATGAAGACTTCCATAAAGTCTTCTACCATTTCATGGAAGATAGCCGTTATACAACGTTGGAAAGTAGCAGGGGCGTTGCATAGTCCGAACGGCATTCTCCTATAGGCGAAGGTTCCATAAGGGCAGGTGAAAGTCGTCTTCTCTTGATCCTCGAGGGCAATGGGTATTTGGAAGAAACCTGAAAAACCATCTAAAAAACAATAATAATCATATCCTGATAGTCTTTCTAACATTTGATCAATAAATGGAAGAGGGAAGTGATCTTTTCGCGTAGCATCATTGAGTTTGCGGTAGTCGATGCAAACTCTCCATCCAGTAACAGTTCTTGAAGGGATTAGCTCATTGTCGTCATTGAGTACTACCGTCATTCCTCCTTTTTTTGGTACAACGTGGATAGGACTGACCCACGAGCTGTCGGAAATTGGGTAGATAAGTCCGGAGTCAAGTAATTTCACAATTTCATTTTTCACCACATCTTGGACTTTTGGATTCAAACGCCTTTGGGGTTGGATAGTTGGTTTGAATTCATCTTCCATAAGGATTTTATGTGTACAGAATGACGGGCTAATTCCCTTAATATCAGACATATTCCATGCTAATGCTCCTCTTCATTTATATAGTACCTGCAAAAGGGATTCTTTTTCTTTTGGCGTTAAGTCAGATGCAATAATAACGGGTGAATTAGTGTTCCCATTTAAATAAGCATATTCCAAAGTAGAAGGGAGATCCTTAAGCACAGGTTTAACATCATCAATTTTATTAGCACTAGCGGAATAAACTTGTTCTTTTATTACGTCGTTGCTGTCATCAGATAAATGCGCTGCATCGATATTTCCGATGCGCCGTATGGCGTTACAAACAGCGGAATCAACAGCGAAATTATTATCAATAGTATTTTCATCAACTTGATCTTCTATAGCGATTGTGTTTTCTAAATTTTTAAGCAGAAAAGAATCAAGCAAATTACTTTTTAACAATTTCTGAGTAAATTGATTAATCGTGTCATCAGAAACATCGATATTATAGCATTCATCATCTTCATAATTAGTTTTACTCATAGATTGTTCCATATTAAATTCAACCTCATCTTTTCCTATGGTAAGAGTTATCTTTTTATTTAAAACATCAATCATGGCCCTAGCAGTGGCTAAAAATGGTCGTCCTAATATTATAGGAGTTCTAGAATTTTCGGGCATATCGAGGATAACAAAGTCAATAGGTAATTCAAATTTATCAACTTTTATTAATATATTTTCAGCTATTCCTAATGGGTATTGTATGGACCTATCAGCTAGCTCTAAGCACATCCTAGTAGGTTTTGGTTCACCAAGGCCTAATTTTTCATACATAGAAGAGGGCACAAGACTTATACTAGCTCCTAGGTCGGCTAAAGCATTTCCAATATGTAAATTTTTAATTTGACAAGGAATAGTGAAACTCCCTGGATCTTTTTTCTTGGATGGAAGTTTGTTGAGCAATGCTGCTGAGCTTCTTTCCCCCATTGTTACAGTGTAAGCCTCTTCAAGTTTGGACTTGTTTGTAAGCAAGCTCTTCAGATATTTAGCATATTTTGGCATTTGCACTAGGGCTTCCATAAATGGTATACTTAGCTGCAGCTGCTTGAGATTTTCCAGGAACTTCCTTTTATAGGCATCTTCTTTCTCCTTCCTTACCCTATGTGGAAAAGGTAGTGTTGATTGTTTAAGTTCAACAGAAGGTTCTTCTCTAATCACAGGTTCTGGATTAGTCTCTTTTGGTTGCTCTTGCTCAGATGATATAGATTCAGGGGAAATCTTGTTTGTGCTGTTATCCTCGGGTGTCTCTCCGATTTGAAAGGTTGACTTTCCGCCTCTAGTTGTAATCCCTTTCAAATCGTGTTTTACCAAAAGAACCTTGTTAAGCACCGTTGACAATTGGTGCACTTCAATTGCCAATCCATTAATCATGTTGTTTTGTTCCTTTAGTAACAGCTCATGACTGCCTTTGAATTCATTAATAAAGTTTCTTGCTTCATGATGTTCTTTTTCATTTGCTTGAGTGATTAGTAGTGCAAACTCTTCCATGGTAAGGTTTCTTTGGGGTCTTCCGAACCAGTTGGGGAAAATATCGAACATTGTTCCTGAAAATTAAAGACAGGTAGATTTCAAAGTAAAAACTTCCTAGTGTAAGGGTAAGTTAGAATATTTTCCGTTCGGGAATAAGAAAAATAAAAGTTGCTGATATCTGTAGACGATGCGCCGTATCCAGAAAGTTGGATACGCCGTATCTTATTACGTTAAAATTTAATCAGACTTTTATTCAGGAAACAGATACACCGCTTATGAATTAGAATGCGCCGTATCAAGTTTAAATTATCAAAAATCGATTATATTTATTAAAATTAAATGCGTCGTATTAACAAAAGCTAATGCGCCGTATTTTCGTTACGTTTCAAAATACAAGATTTTTGATTTAGTAGATGCGCTGTATCGATAAAGATCGATGCGTCGCTTCTGTTTAATAATTCGAAAAACTGTTTTTAATTTAAATAGAAAATACACCGTATCTGTTAAAACAGATGTGTCGTATGGCGTTAGCGTTTAAAAAAATTTCTTATTAAAAACAGAATACGCCGTATCTTGGGGAAAGATGCGTCGTACTCGAATTTATTAAACGCGTTGTATTTTATAAAAATTAAACAGAATACGCCGTATCTATGAAAACAGATCCGCCTTATCGTTTGTATCAGCACAATACAACGACAGCAGAATGCAGAAAAATAGAAAAAAAAAAAGAAAAACAAAAATACACTACTAGAAAAACAGCTATTCTTGACTCCAAATGCGCGTCATAAAGGGGTCTTATGACGCGCAAATGCCCGTCAAGTATGGACCAGTCATAAATCTTCATGACTCGCATATGTGCGTCATCCCTCTATGACGCGCACTTATGACCCACGTTTTATGACTCTCCTTTTTGCGTGTCATAACCTAATTTTTTTTTTTTAAATAATTTTTTTCAGTTCCTAATTTTCTATTAAATGACAATTAAAAACCTGATAATACAAAATTAAAAACACAAATATCAAAATAACGCATTTCATATTATATATATACCAAAGTAAAGTACCAAAACAGATACATAAAATCTAAACTCATAATCCATCATGAAACAATTGTTTTCACAAGTGTGATGGCAAAACAATTACAATACCATCACAATCCAAATCTTCGAATAAAAACTAGATAATGTGTAAAGTCTTGGCTGATCAGGACGACCACTTAATGCTGGAAGCACAGGTTCTGGATTGAATGCCTGCATTAACGAATACCCTCAAACTTCAAAAAATGGCACATTCAACTAAACGGCATGTATTAAAGATAAAACAAGGAGGGATCTTGACGTACCATGCTAGAAATATTACACATTTAGGCGAGCTCATGGCAGAAAGTTCGAGCAGTATTATCTTGTACATTGTGGGCAAAATTTATGCAAATCCAGCTAGCGACTCTCCCTCCATTTACCATTTTCTGTAACAAATAAGATGCATCTTAAACGAATTGTTTTAACGGGAATCTACACAAGCTTAAAAATAACAGCAACAATAGTAACATGGAACACAGACACTAGCAAACAGCCAATAAACCATGAGTGTACATACTATGTCCTTAATAATTTTAACTACCTTAAATAGTTCAGGCGTATGCCTATATATGTATACAACCATTGTGGCATTGTGCACAAGAAGAAAAACAACAGATACTAGATACAATCAAGGCATTTCCATTAAACTTATTAACATTTTATTAGCACTGGATGCCCATGCACCAAACAAAACACAATCCATTACCTAAACCAACTAAATAAGATTGGATCGAAATTTCAGAGTACTCATCAAGCAAACTTACAGCAATATTGATATTAAAGATAACAATTTCAGGTTTTCAACACGTCTATAAGAAACATGAACTTCACGTTGCATTTAGTGATGGCAGGTCAACGAATAAACTAAAAAATATAGCAAGAAAACTGGTGATATGACCCTTTTAACTCATTACCAAACGCCGTGACGCTATTATTAGTGGGTTGACTAATTGTGACCGTTACTACATTTGAAATTTATGCACGTGTATGTGTTGAGTAAAAGTCAAATCCGTCGAAAATACCTGTTCAAAAATAGCTCCAAGTCAGCCAACAGCCAACCTTCCATCATCACGGGTAACCACAGCAGTTCCTACCTACAGTTTCAAATGGCGTTTGATGTTATTTCTAATATCCAATAGACAACGTCTGCTACAAGAACTTAACATAGTATTAATAACCTTTTGTTGACAAATAACCAACAACGGTCACAAAATCTTTAAACTAATATCAAGATTCCGTAATTAGCAAAGTAATCAAGTCACGGTTCATGTTTATAATCCAGATACATTGACTTTCATTAAGTCATTAGTAAAATCAGAATATTTCCTAACAAAACATAAGGGTCCTTGGCATACAATCATCTACTACCATATTCAATGCCATAATATACTCATTCTTCAAAAAGATGTTAACTTTAAGATGGTTAAAACTATATACATGTTATTGTTTTTCATGTTAAATCCAATCCGAATTACACAAGCAGATTTACCATAGCTTTCATTTTTTAAGTTCTTTTTTCTTTCTTCTTTTTTAGGAACACAATGTCAAATTTGCTTTTTCCACTATTAAAAATAATAATATCATTGTACCAATTTTTTGCCCTTTTCAGTAAAAAAATAAATACTGTAGTTACTTTTGAAGGGTCAATCATATTCCCAAACAAGAGATGCAATACAATAAATATTAATGACAACAATTACAAATCAATAAATATATAACCCAAAATAACAATTTTAGCATCTTCAAATTTTTATTACGGAGTATTATTTTTTTTATTTTTTTTTCTGAACAAGCATATTGAATAACAAAATAGTTAAATGTCATCATCTATCTAAGACATGACAAACATAGACAAATAATAATAAAATTAAAAGAAAGAAATCAAGAAATATAAACATAGTAGGGAATAACTACCTTAGATGGTGGCGCCGATGATGTTGGTGGTCGGTGATGAAAAACCCAGATCTGAAGAAAAAATAATAATAATAGAAAAACAAATCACGAAATATAAAGATAGTAGGGAAAATAAATATGAGATGGTGGCACCGATGGTGTTGGTGGCCGGAGAAGGAGGCACCGATGGTGTTGGTGGCCGGTGATGAAAACCCCAAATCTGAAAAACAAAAATAAATAAAATTAAAAGAAAGAAATCAAGAAATATAAAGATAGTAGGGAATAACTACCTCAGATGGTGGCACCGATGGTGTTGGTGGCCGGAAAAGGAGGCGGCGATTGTATTTGTACCGAAGATGGATAGAGAGGGCGGCGGGTTTGGATAGAGAGCAGGAGGGGTTGCAGAGAGTTTTTTGGTGTGTGTGTTGGTTGGGTGTGTGTGTTTATTAGGTGGAAGTAGTATATTAGGTGGAAATAGATAATTATGACCCATATGTTATGACGCTTCTGAAAACGAGTCATCCCCAATAGAAAATTTACTCAAAATGACTCTTATTTTATGACTTTGCTCTTTGCGCGTCATCTTTTAGCGTGGGTCATAAAAAGCGAGTCAAGGATAGCCCTTTTTCTAGTAGTGATAAAAACAAACAAAAAGAAACAAAAAATACGAAAACAAAAACACACAAAAACAGTAAATATGCAAATTATACAATGAATGCAATCTATCTAATATACAACAGGGTTAGTGGTTAGAATCTAAAAAAAAAACTAAAAAGAAAAACCTAATTAAAATACTTAATCAAATTAACAGATAATAACAATTCACTCCCCGGCAGCGGCGCCAAAAAACTTGATGCGCGTGATGTGTCGTTGCGGTTTAGCAGTATTAATGCCTACTCAAGTTTTAAATTTATATTTAGCCGACTTATCAATAACACACACACTTGACGAGCAGTGTACCCGGTCAGTATGAATATAATGGTAAACAGAGTGTCGATCACTAAGAGTGGAACGTATTATCTAGTTATTCTAATCAGTATTTTAATATTCTAAGTTAGTTATACAACCTAATCTAACGCAAGGGGGTTCAGCCTGAGAGACTGGCACAGTTTGGTTATAATTAAATAGAAAACTAAACTAATGAGCACGAATCAGCGATTAGCACACACGTACACAGATAGATACTCGAGACAATAAAAAGACTTGTCCTGATAATTAAATAGCTTGTCACTTGTTTTATTGCTAGTTTTATATGAAGTGTATATAATTAAACCTTTCTCGTTGGCTCTAATCTTATCGGCGAGTAAACCCTTAATGATTACTTATGTCTATCCTACTTTTCTAGAGACGCTAGAATAAATAGGGGAGGAAGGGGCATGGCGACCCAAGCAAGACTCAGCTAGACACAGAGGTTATCAATGCACTAATAAAAGTCACCAAAGACATCAACATATAAACTTTAATTAATGGGAAAGCAATATTAAGGGGAGTGCATGATCTTCCGTAGTCACATGACACAAGCCCATCAATCCTGATGAATTAAAGCGTACTAAAACAATAAAACAAAATTACTTAATGAATTGAATACATGCAGGACCTTCTTACAGCTCTTGTATCTTTGTTTGAGGTGTGTCTTGTGCTGCTTGGTTGTCTGAATTCGGCTCTAGGGTTATACCTAAGGTCTAAGGTCTCTTAAATTCGTCTGACCTTGGGGTATTTATAGTTTCTGTCTGAGGGATCGATGCGGCGCATTGAGTTGATAGATGCGGTGCATTGACTTAACTTCACGTAGGGTCCAAGATTAATATATTCTGGAATATTCGTACACCGTCTTCAGATGCGGCGTAACTTGATCTTTGTATGCGGCGCATGTACTTTAGCTGTCTTGGATTGTAACTGGTGAAATCTTGATAGTGATACGCCGTATGTTAGAAGTATATTGCGGCGTATCTGGAGTAGAACGAGCTTGATCTTCTTCTTTGACCAAAGTTTCATATGCAGCGCATGACAGAATTGCATGCGGCGCATTCTTCAAAGTCAGGCAATGGTCTTCGAATTCATCTAAGTATGATATTGCGTCGTATCTGTTGAGTGAGATACGTCGCATCTTCTGGATTTCAGTAGACTTTTGACATCTCGCTTGTTTTGCTCCATAATTAGTCCAAAATCGCCAAGTTTCACATAATGCTTGTTTTTACCTGAGAATTACTAAAGTAAACATTAATGTATCGATTCTCATATATAATATAATAAAACAAGTCAAATAAATAGGATAAATGATGATAATAAAATGTACTTATTTGAGTTCATCATACACGCTACTTACACCCCGGCCGGAGAACACCACTCAAACCGGAGGACATTACCTAGGTCGGAGAACACCACCGACCATAGCCGGACCGCCACGTCACCAAGATTCCCACGCGATCTGACACCCGACAAGTCAAAGTAGGCGTGGTCCGGCTCGCAGAGTCCCGAGGCACCTGCAATAAACAAAGACGGTAGTATAAATACCTCTCATCTCATTTGTTAACACAAGGTTTTTTATACTAAAACATAATCCGCACACACACATATTTTCTCTACAAATATACTTACTCTCACACCGGAGTCCAACCGCGGAAGCCCCCTTCCGCGGTAAGACTAACGGTGGTATTTTCTCTTAGCAACAATTTAGGTACTTAGTACGAGATCATCCCCAATCAAGAGCTAGTCTGTCCTAGGTCTTGTGGTGTGTCCAAGATTTGTACTAACAACGCCCGTTGGACCACCCCCATTAAGCGTTGAAGCCCGTTGAATCCAATTAAAATCAACGCCCGTTGATCCAACAACGGGCGTTGATTTTATTTTTAAACAAAATATAGCCGTTGAAGGTGGCTTTAACGGCTAGATTTGAATTAAATAATCATTTAACTATTTTTATTTTACCTATAATGTTTAAATTTACCTATAAATATTACCAAGTTAACTCATTTTTTACACCTTCTTTATCATTTGTTTTACACCGGTTTGATACGAGACTTGATGTTGATGAAAATAGAGAAAATCAAAGAAAAATATGGAATAACCGAACCCGTTAATCTTTAAGTTTTTAATCTTGGTTTTTAAGTTTTTTTATTTTAATTGTTGTTTTATTTAAGTTTTTAATTGTTGTTTTATTTTAATGTATGATTTTAAATAGTTATTTAAGTTTTTAATTGTTAATGTATAATAGTTATTTAAAAAAAAAAAAAAAAAAAAAAAGAAAAAAAAAGAAGTACCATTCAACGACCCACCCATTACTCTCATTTTTAAAAAAAAAAAACCCCATATGACACAAGAGACATTTGTCAACAAATGCCCCAACCCACCAAAAAAAAAGCAACATCACCGCTCTTGGTCTTAGTGTTAAACGCTTAACCAATTTGATAAGATGAATTTTGAACCGTACTCTAATATAAAATATTTTTGACCAAATTTTGTTGATAAACGGTTAATTGTTTGTTATAATAATGTTGAAAATGATACTTGTTTGATAACGGTAAGTTTTAGTCACCTTATCTTAAACATTGTTGTTTTATGGAAGCTAATGATTTTGTCATATATTTATTTTCTATCATTTGTTAACGTGAAAATCTCATAAAACTTTTTACATGCCAAACATGAAAAACCTTATCAGAACACAAACTATCTTATTTTACTGTCGTGTAAAGAATGTTAACTATTATTGCACTAAAGTGGTTGTCTAGTCGTTATACACAATCAACCACTTTTTATCAAAAAAAAACGTGGTACCATGCGTTTAGTCGACATGAAGTCTTTGCTACTTGACACTCGCTAAATAATAAACTAAGGGAGTTAATTTGCACACTCAATTTTTTGATTGAGATATTCACTGTACAAGTATACATAGCACATTGCAAACACGGTACAACTATGCTATGCACAAAATATAGTGTCCTAATAAAAAATTTGAGTGTGCAAATGAATACCCATAAACTAAGCAAGTACAACATGATATGCAAAGTGAATAAATAATTGAGTTGGGTTGATTTTTTAGTCATCTACCCAATCATTTTTTTTTTTTTAATGCCCTAGCATGGATTGCAGGAATCACTTGCTGCTTTACCCTCAGCCTTATATAGCCCCAACATGGATTGCACTGCAGATGTGTTGGGTTTTTAAGGACCTAAAAAAGTCGCTTTCTAAAAATGGTCATAGCAAAAGTAGCTTAAAATGTGAGAGTGACATGTGGCTGTGTACTTTTCAAGCGACTTTTTGCCAATTAAGCGACTTTTTATTTTGTCTTTTTTCAGCCAAAAGTCAAACTTCGGAAAAAGTCAAACTTTTTGACTGAAAAAAGACAAAATAAAAAGTCGCTTAATTGACAAAAAGTCGCTGAAAAAAGGTCGTTTGAAAAGTACACAGCCACATATCACTCCCATATTTAAGCCACTTTTGCTTGGGGCATTTTTGAAAAACGACTTTTTTGATTTCTCAAAAGACCAAAACTTTTAGCGACCAGGCAATGTTTATATTTGCCCCTATT
>CP139505.1:325927847-325965198 GCA_021014915.2 Artemisia tridentata subsp. tridentata
AATCTGTATCCGGTAACAACTTTTGACTTTCAATCTTGCATTTGATACTAAATACTTGCTGTGGTAAAAGCACAATCACCTCTTGAAGTCTGCATGTACGTTTAATATATTATGTTATTAAATTACTCCCAAAATATATACTCTAACGAGATGGGCTACGCGCCGCCGCGTTGCGGCGGGGCATTGTTTCATGGCGTTGATTATTGCACGGTATTTTTTTTTATGAAAGTGGGTCCAACGGTTGTAATTGCTTTTTACACTTTAGCTTAACAGGTTAAAACTCGCCAAAGTGTATTCTTCGCATACAGCTGAATAAAATGATTTGCATATTGTTTGTTTGCAATTGAATAGGCTCAATGGTTTACACAGAATAATCGGTAACTTAAAAAGACCCTACGCACCTGGTTGCAACCAAGTTATTCTCTCGTCACCTCTCACAAACTCTGTCAAGCCCTCCTACTGAATTAGATGCCTTGACAATCTTCTTTGGTGCAGCAGATGCAACTTGCATAAGTATATACTTCAGTAAGCTTGACCATATAATAGAGAAACAATCATTATTGTAAAAGCAAATGACAAAAACATACATCAAAAGGACTTTTTTTCACTCAGCCTCTTGTGTAATGCACCGATGAGCTTAACGGTAGCATTTCTAGTAGCAGCAACACTTGATCCAAGAAAAACGACCATTCCTTCCAGAAAATTGTGTAACCTTATGCCTGCATAAAATAAGATAAAAAGGTTACCACTAAGATGGGAATATACAAAGAAAATTTTCTGGAAGAGTTCAAATTTACAGTTAGATAAATAAGAACCACATATCATATGCAAGTTTTATCTGGAAGGAAGGGATAATATTTACCTTTTGTTGTGATAATTTCAGTAAATAAAACTTGACGACTATAGTTTTTCATGATATCTTTGGCCCCTTCATCTCTATGTTTCTGTAATTGTACACATAAGGTTATGTATGCACACAGTATCCAATAACAGTTCAAGAGTATAAGATTTAGTTGGATAACAAAACGTAAACTATTTGTTTTTCGAGTCAGACGTAGGAGCAAGTGACAGTTCTGGTTTAAAATTAGCAGTGATGGCAAAGAAAGTGACACCTCCAAAGAACTGTACGTAAATTATTTCGGTAGTTAATAAAAAATTATTGGCTAAAAAAATGATGTGTAGAAAGTTGTGTTCTTGACATAATGCAAATATGGTTCAGGGTATATTTGCATTTTAGAAAGTACCGTCTCACCCAAAGATTTCCTTATAGAAATCCAACGGAAGTTATAGCGCTATCGGTCAAATCAAAGAAAGATATGCTTAGCACAATGCCTGCAGCAAACTCCTGCACCATAAGCATTGATATCTTTGACAATGCTGTTAAAGATTAAATAGTTTTTTTCGAATATATATATTTTTTAGAATATATATATATATATATATATATATATATATATATATATATATATATATATATATATATAAAGAATTTAGAAGCAAACACAGTTGAAAAGTTGGATCTCTAAATAAAGAAATATGAGCTGACACAGGAACATGGCGACAAACATATCTGGTATTCTTTGGTGTTCGCACATTCCTGATCTTGTACATGCTCAGACGTGTACGTATATAATCTACATCCGCAGCGCGTTTTGGCTGCAACCACAATTCCAGTTGCCTCGCCAAGGAACGCGCGTCGAAAACATGTAACCGTACAAACGTATCATCATCGCCTGAGTGACATGGTTGCAACCCAAAAGTAACATTTAAGGGCGAAAAAAGTTACAGCGTCTGCCGTCGTCAGGTCGTGTCCATTCGAGTGACGCCGATTAGTAATCATAAGAAGCGAATACACTCGCGGTGGCTGCAAACCTAATAATTTGCCCTGCGAACACACAAAGATCCACTACTATAACCGGGCATATAAGCATGGCGAAAAATAGCAACACAAACAGACATAAACGTACCAAGTAACGAAGCATTCGACGACACGGTTGTTCTAATCCAGTACCACAAACCCCCAAAAGAAGCAATATTTTTGGGGCAGGCCAACGCACGTGGACCAGGCTAACGCAAATTGGAAGACACAAATTTGATGTGAAGGATATGGCAAAGTTATTGATGGTGTATAATATCGGGCTTTAGATAAAACACACCTGCAAAACATGTTTCATCTGGTATAGTTAGTACTCATGTCTGTAACAATGCACCGGAACAAAACCGGAAAATATCTAAGAGACATTTTAACTGAAACATGATGGGAAACATACCTGATATTCTTTCACGTTCACATATTTTTGATCTTCTTGAGGCTCAGATATGTACATATATAATCGACATTAAACGCATCCCATGGCTGCAACCACAACTACAGTTACCCCGCCAAGGAATGCGCATCGAAAAAATGTAAGTGTACAAAGTTATCATCATAGCCTCAATAATATTGCCGGAAATTACTAATGAAGAAGCAAATTTCAGAGACCCGCTTCGTCAGGCATCGTTTAGCCCATTATCTTCAACAATCACCACATATATTATACAGCAACAATAAGTTTCGTTTACAGTGACATGAAATTTGCATATCGAAACTCCCGTTTAAGATCTACGGTCAGAAAATCTGAGACGGTGGCAGCAAAACAAAGGCGGTTGCTTAGTCACCATTTATACTATGCCTTCCGGTCTTTGCGCTGCCACTCCGTTCTGATTTTCAAAGACCCATTTCGTTACGGGCAAATTATAACAATCATCAATATAATGCAGCAGCAGGCTATAATTTTTCGTCAACCCATTTTGTTTGCACCGCGTCACAAATCCACCACATCAACCATCCCTGCGACGATAAAACACACAGACCAAGGAGTTATAATTTTGCCACGGCCCTTCCGCAAAACACTTAAAACATAGTAAACCATATCGATTGGAAAAAATCAGACCTTTAATAATTGTAAAAAAATTAAAACTTTATCTTTTCCAATACAAACCTCAAGAATAACACATATTAAAGGATAAACAATGGTCAGCAGGAAATGACACCAAAGACGTCCAAAAATCTAAACTTCAACACTAAACAGCAAAAGAAAACTGAAAAAAAAAGTACATCACACATATACAACAAAACACAACAAACATCTGAAAAGAAAACGACACAAAGAGATAGAAACATACCACAGGCGAGTGAATCGCACGGGGAACGCAAGAAAAACGGATTCAAATCGCCAGAGATAAGCATGGAAAGATTGCTTCTTAACTATACTCTAAATGGGTATACTAAAAACAGTAACAAATATAGATATAAAATTCATGTCTGTACAAAATTTAGCAAATATTCAAAATGGGTATACTAAAAACAGTAACAAATATAGATATAAAATTCATGTCTGTACAAAATTTAGCAAATATTCAAAATGGGTATACTAAAAATAGAGAAAGAAATCTTATGAAGAACTTTTTCTAAAGCAATATAAACAATAATCACTTAAGGGTGGCCTAGTGGCAAAAGGACTTGTGTCTATCACTCTAAAATGTGTGAGGTCTCAAGTTCAATTCCTGCTAGGTGCAAACAACCTTAAGTGGCCACGCCAACCTCCTGAAAAGGGAGGGCTTTACCTGGTTTGAGTCTGTGTGACGGTGGGTTCAAACCCCGTGAATTAGTCGGCCAAAAGGTCGGAAATCATGGTTACCAAAAAAAAAAAAAAAAAAAAAAAAAAAAAAAAAAATTATGATAACAGCGCCGAAGATAAGCACCCCTATTAAGCATCGAACCATTTGACGGCGTGTAGTAGCAGAAACCCCCAACAGAATATGCACCGCCTATAATCTTCTTCATCTCCCTGCTTCCGATAAGAATGAAAGAGACAGAGAGGCGGTGAAAGAGTGCTGGTGAATTCTAGAGACCGTATGGATTTATCAGATCGTTAATATCAAACCAAAAAAAAAAATGTTGGGCATGGATAGCAGCAGTGGGCTGGGCTTGCAAGTTAAAGATGACGCAAAGATTACGTCAAAGTCAAAAGCACAGTCAACCGACGCTCTATAATATATATAGTAATTATCAAAAACCAATTTGAGTGGTGAAACTTAATTTACATTATATAATTAAGGAATCTTTGGTTTTTCATTTATATAATGAAATTTGGTTAATCATCTGGTCTGAACATACTATTTAAGTAATAATAAGCTTGATTTGTGGTCATAAATGGTGCATGCATAAGATGCTTAACCGTAATGAGAAGTAGGGCTGTTCACGAGCCGAACCGAATCGAGCGAGGGTCTGCTCGAACTCGGCTCGGTTTAAAACCGAGCGGCTCGGCTCGGATTGAATTTAGATAACCGAGCGGGAAATGGTTGCTCGAACTCGGATCGGTTTCTAAACGAGCGCTCGGTTCAGCTCGTTTTCGCTCGAATTATATACAAAAACCAGTTAAGACACGAATCAAACCTTAAATCCAAACATCAAGAACAATCAAGGATAGCATCAAAATAAGCCCAAGCCGTGAGCTTATGCTCACGGTTTCACGTCGACACACAAAACACAACACAACAATGGATACCATTTCATGTTTTTACCATTTTTATTAATCAAAAGTGTATGAATAAGAACCTAAGAAATTAATACAGAATCAACAAATTTATAAAAACTACATCTAGTAAAATTCTTCATAAACCCATCAATATGTTTCTTGACTTCTTCATTTTTAGTTTCTGGTTACATTTAGAACGATAAGTTTATTTTCAAATATAACATCGATAACATCTGAGATTTACACCCTTAATATTAGATGCGTTCTTGACACACAAAACACAACACAACAATGGATACCATTTCATGTTTTTACCATTTTTATTAATCAAAACATTAACCCACTTGTCTTTGAACCCGTATAATCAAGAACATCACGAGTTTGACTCGGAGTGAGTCAACCCCACGCGTAAAACGCGTTTTCTTCAATCGATCTACAAGTTTGGAACAATAAAAATGATGGTGGTAGTGTTTGGTGGCGGCGGTGAAAATAAAATGAGGTGGTGATGATGTTTGGTGGCGCGTGGATGGTGTCTAGAGAAAGAGGAGGTGATGGGGAGTGTTGTGGTGGTGGCGGTGGTGGTGGTTTGTGGCGTGGCCGGCGCAAGAGAGAAGAGGGAGAGAATGTGATGGAGATGATGATGAAAATGATAAAGTAGGGTTAGGGTTTAGGTTTTATTAGTGTATATTTTGTGTAAATTGCAATTAGATCCTTGTGTTTAGCATCATGACTTTTCTAACAATAATAAGATCATAATCAAACACATCATAAATTTCAGTGACCTCAGACCAAATACATCATAAATTATATAAAACATTTTAGACATACAAAAATAATTCGAGCGAGCGACGAACGAGCGGACCTATGCTCGTTGCTCGGCTCGTTTATAAACCGAACCGAGCCGATCGGCTTGGTTACAACCGAGCGATAATCGAGCAAGCGAATTTTCGAGTATTTTTCGAGCGAGTTATAAACGAGTTTCGAGCGTCGAGTTTTTTGGACAGAATGAAGCATGTTTCAGATGAAAACCTGGGCTGTTCTGATGGTTTTAGATAAAAACGCTTCACATTAGAAGTATCATGTAAAATGTCCTTTGCTGAGAGCATTTGATGTTTCTTTTCGTTCACTTCATACAGTGGCGACATCTGTAATCAAATAGTCTAGAGCATTAGTTACTAAAGCTACAAGGAAAGAAGGGATATTCTAGATCTCATAAAGATCAATTTTTATTATAAAATGAAAAGAACCTTTTCGCCCTCTTCATCATTTATAGATCTGTTACAAATTTCTTCACTGTGAGTTGCTCGTTGTTGTTGTTTATTCACCGGGTATAAACCCTTTACCCCAAAAAAAAAAGAGTTGCCCGTTGTTGCACTTGAACCAAGTCTGTGTTTGATTCCAATTTTTGTTTGACTTCTTCTATTTTCACACTACTTATAAACCCTTTACCCCAAAAAAAAAAAGAGTTGCCCGTTGTTGCACTTGAACCAAGTCTGTGTTTGATTCCAATTTTTGTTTGACTTCTTCTATTTTCACACTACTTCTCCAGCGGCCCTTCTGGTTTGTTGTCTTTAAATCTACTTGTCTTTTATTTAGGGATTTAGTAGAAATTAGGGATTTAAGTATAAATTAGAAATTTGGGTTGAAAGTTCAATATGTTTAGTTGTCTCCTTCAATGAATCGAACCAGGTACCAACCGTTTGTCTCCTTTTTAATGTTTAGTTGTCTTGGACAAATGTTTAGTTTTTTAGTGATTGAACTTTTTTTTTTATAATAATAGTATTTAATTTTTGACCCGACCCGAATCGAATCACCGACCCGAACATATTACCCGAAAAATAGCGTTAGGAAAAAAAAAATTTAGATCCCGACCCCCCACTGAAAATTTTCTAGCTTCGCCACTGCTAATAACTCATTATACATAACTTATTATACATATACAATTCATGAGGAAATAAGAAATATTATATTTCTCAGATAAAATTTGTTAGAAAAAGAAAAGAACCTTTTCGCCCTCGTCATCATCTTCAGATATGTTGGAAATTTCTTCACACGTATACCATTCATCCGTGTCTGTGTTTGATTCCCAGTCATCCATGTTTGTGTTTGATTTCTTCACCCGTTTAAATTTTGTAATCCATATTAATAACGTATTTTATATAAGTTAAAAATGTTACCATACCATTGTTTTATGATGAAAACGAAAGAATCTAAAAAGAGTATTATCAAACTTGCATCGTTAATGGGTCGAAACTCAATGCCTTCAATATAGATGCCGTTTCTTTCACAATAGTATTGCGAAAAGCTCTCAAATAGAACCTCGAAATTAGCATCTTTCTTGTGATTCAAAAATCGACACAATTCAATCATCATCCAGTCTTCATCTCTCCATGTAGCAAAATATCCATGGAAGGTTTCATTCCCCATTTTGTAAGTTAGGTTCACATACAAAGGTTTATTTGATTTTCTTGGACCACAAAATTTGAAGATCTTTATTACACCACAGCGATTTAGAAAGATAAATACAGAAACGTTTTACTTCTAAAGGTTCTTTTCTATGTGGGAAATCATAATCATTTTCATCATTTTTATTTCTCTATGTTAAAAAAAAATCAACCAGGTCCCCTACTTTGTGTTTCACGTGCTGGATTTTTGCTTTCATTTTCATAATCTTTTTCACCATTTTCCTTTCTCTCTGTTTATCAAAAAAATCCATCCAGGTCCCCTACTTTGTGTTTCGCGTGCTGGATGTTTGGGTACGTCTAGTAAGAGCATTTATATGATATACTTCTTTTCGTTTGTATGCAGATCGACATAAGAATGTGCCCCAGTAGTATTAATTTCATGCGGTGGTTTCAGCATTTTAGGGGTGTTTTTGTGGTTGTAACAAATTTGGAGTAATGACTATACCTTACTACCTCTTCCTAATTTATCATTTACGACAAAGCATGTCATATCAAACTGATGTAACCTAATAACCTACCGAGTAATGGTATTAATGCCTAAAACAATTTCATTCATGTTTAACATATGAAAAACAATTTCTAGCTTGTATCTTCACATCAACTTTGTACTTGTTACTTGTCTCAGTTTTGGCATATGGCAAACTTACCACTCGTTAGTACTCCAATCATTTTAATTTGCCCCCCATGAAAAAATTTCACGTGTTACACGAATAATTGCCATTCATTAGTTGTGCATGACTATAAATATAGTATAAGCAAGGTCAGTACTCACCATTTCATACACACTAATATGACAGAAACCAACACTTCCTTAACGTTTACCGTCCAGAGATGTGCACCGGAACTCATCGTTCCAGCAAAAGCCACGCCTAGAGAACTACTACCATTATCCGACATTGATGATCAAGAAGGCCTTCGATTCCATTTCCCAACAATTCATTTTTATCGTGGGGATCCAAAAATGAAAGGAAAGAATCCAGCGAGTGTGATCAGGGAGGCTTTGGCTAAAACGCTTGTGTTTTACTATCCGTTTGCTGGTCGGCTAAAGGAAGGTCTCGAGCGGAAGTTGATGGTGGATTGCACGGGCGAGGGTGTGTTGTTTATTGAGGCAGAGGCGGATGTTACACTAAAGGAATTTGGGGACGCGCTTCAGCCACCGTTTCCTTGCATGGATGAGCTCCTTTACGATGTTCCTGGTTCTGATGGCATCATCGATTCCCCTTTGCTGTTGATTCAGGTGAAATTATATGGCATACATTCGATTTCTTAAAGATTATATCTTGACTTCTTATTTTTAAGCATAAACTTTTTTGTCAAGTTCACAATAATATAACTTCAATGTTTTTACATATTACACAATAATCACTATTTAGTTGAATTGGAAAACTGGTGCATCTTAATAGGTGACGAGACTATCATGTGGTGGCTTCATCTTTGCTCTAAGACTCAACCACACGATGAGCGATGCAGCAGGACTCGTACAATTCCTGATGGCATTAAGTGAAATAGCAAAAGGTGCATCAACGCCATCAACGTTACCTGTGTGGCGAAGGGAGTTGCTTTCAGCGAGAGACCAACCACGCGTGACTTGCACTCATCATGAGTATGAAGAACTTCTTGATACCAAGGGCGCAGTCACACCACTAGATGACATAGCACATAAGTCCTTTTTCTTTGGCCTTGCTCAGATTGCAGCCATGCGTAGGTTTGTTCCATTACACCTAAAAAATTGTACCAGGTTTGAGTTGTTAACAGCTTGCATTTGGCGTTGTCGTACCATTGCTCTCCAGCCCGACCCTGAAGATGAAATGCGTATCATGTGTCTCGTCAACGCACGGAAGAAGTTCAACCCTCCCATCCCTGTAGGATATTATGGAAATGCTTTTTGCTACCCTGCAGCCATTTCCACTGCTCGAGACCTAATTAACAAACCATTAGGTTACGCTTTAGAGCTTGTAACCAAAGCGAAATCTAATGTCACCGAAGAGTACATGAGATCTGTAGCTGACCTAATGGTAACCAAAGGACGACCCCTTTTCACAGTTGTTAGAAGCTATCTCATATCAGATGTGACTCATGCTGGATTTGATGATGTTGATTTCGGCTGGGGGAAGCCTACCTTTGCAGGGCCTTCTAGGGCAGGATTAGGTGCTTTCCCAAGTGTTAGTTTGTATATACCCTTTACAAACTATGAAGGCGAGTCTGGAATTGTGGTATCAGTATGTTTGCCAAAAGTCGCAATGAATAGGTTTGAACGGGAGATCAATGGTAACATGTTTGTGCAAGAAGGCAATTTAGTTGTCCAAGAACACAATTTACCGGCTATCTCCAAACTATAATGGTTATGTTGTGATTGAGTAGGCAATCGTGTTATGCAGCATAATGTTAGTAAAAGTGTTTGTGCACTGTATTGTAAGTTTGTTGTATTACATGTTCTAAATGTTTATGAATAAATTAGACTATTATGTAATGGGAGAGTCCTTCCAGCATGGTGTCCCATTTTCACGCGTGAGGCTAGCTCACGCATGCTTGAGTCAAAAAAGGGAGCATCGGTGGTGTTAAAGGGGTGGCAATTCGGGTTGGTGGGCTCGGGTTAGCTGGTTGGCCGGTCACAAGACCCCAAACCATTTAAATAATTGGATCAGCCATATCAACCCTAACATGTTTACATGTAACCCGAACCCAACCTATTTAACCCGTATATAAATGGGTTGGTGGGTTAAATAGGTTACATGGGTTGAATAAGTTAAACGGGTTTTGGGTTGAGCGACCCATTTAACCCGTTTAGCTAAACAAGTTGGCACATTACAAGGGTTAAACAGGTTTGTGGGTCGACCCATTTAACCCGTATAATAAAGTATATATAATTTTTTAATTTTTGAAAAAATCTTAAACAGGTTGGCGGGTCGACCCGTTTAACATATACCCAACCCGAACTTGACCTGTTTAATAAACGGGTTAGATGGGTCGACCGGAAACTAAACCGAACCTATTTAGACTCAACTAAGGGTGTCCATGGTACTGAACCAGACCAAACTGGAACCGGAAGAACCGAGAACTGAAAACAAAAAAAAATGTGGAACCGAGTTTTGTCCCAATTTCTTTGGTTCGGTTCCGGTACGGGAATTTTCGGTAATTCCCGACAAGAACCAAAGTGTTTTATAAATTTATTTTTTTTCATTGTCGATCATTCAGAAAAGACATACTATATCAATACAAGCACACACAAAAATATGTCTCCAACATTGCAAATCATTGCAATAAGGGGATAGTTTGGCTACGATTTTTGTAGCCAATTAGCTACAATTCTTCACAAAAAATACACAAACGATAAATCAAGGACCAACAGAAAAGAATCGGGGACTCACAAAAAAAAATCAGGGACCCACAGTTATAACAACAAATTGTAGCCAATTAGCTACAATAAATTGTAGCTAATATATTCCCTTACAATAATTCTATTTGTTCAAAATAACATAGACAAAAACACAAAATGTCAAAATATAAGTTTATAATTGTTCAAAAGTATTAAGAACTTGCATTTGTGTTCCAAACTTTAAAAAACATTTAATGCTCTATCACTTGTTTACCTTTATAACTTCCTACCACTTCTTTCATCTCTTTAACAACCTTGTTATCATTCAAAAGATCTTGATTTGTGGTCATAAATGGTGCATGCATAAGGTGCTTAACCGTAATGAGAAGGCATAATGAAGCATGTTTCAGATGAAAACCTGGGCTGTTCTTCTGATGGTTTTAGATAAAACGCTTCACATTAGAAGTATCATGTAAAATGTCCTTAGCTGAGAGCATTTGATGTTTCTTTTCGTTCACTTCATTCAGTGGCGACACCTGTAATCAAATAGTCGAGAGCACTAGTTACTAAAACTACAAGGAAAGATGGGATATTCTAGATCTCATAAAGATCAATTTTTTTATAAAATGAAAAGAACCTTTTTGCCCTCTTCATCATTTATAGATCTGTTACAAATTTCTTCACTGGGTATAAACCCTTTACCCAAAAAAAAGAGTTGCCCGTTGTTGCACTTGAACCATGTCTGTGTTTGATTCCAATTTTTGTTGGACTTCTTCTATTTTCACACAATCTTCATTGTTCACCTGTATAAAGTTTGTAAATCCTTGCTAATAACTCATTATACATAACTTATTATACATATACAATTCATGAGGAAATAAGAAATATTATATTTCTCAGATAGATAAAATTTGTTAGAAAAAGAAAAGAACCTTTTCGCCCTCGTCATCATCTTCAGATATGTTGGAAATTTCTTCACACGTATACCATTCATCCGTGTCTGTGTTTGATTCCCAGTCATCCATGTTTATGTTTGATTTCTTCACCTGTTTGAATTTTGTAATCCATATTAATAGCGTATTTTATATTAGTTAAAAATGTTACCATACCATTGTTTTATGATGAAAACGAAAGAATCTAAAAAGAGTATTATCAAACTTGCATCGTTAATGGGTTGAAAGTTGAAACTCAATGCCTTCAATATAGATGCCGTTTCTTTCACAATAGTATTGCGAAAAGCTCTCAAGTAGAACCTCGAAATTAGTATCTTTCTTGTGATTCAAAAATCGACACAATTCAATCATCTCTTCATCTCTCCATGTAGCAAAATATCCATGGAAGGTTTCTTCCCCATTTTGTAAGTTAGGTTCACATACAAAGGTTTATTTGATTTTCTTGGACCACAAAATTTGAAGATCTTTATTACACCATAGTGATTTAGAAAGATAAATACACAAACGTTTTACTTCTAAATTTATTTACAATATAAAACGTTTTGTTCTCTTTCCTCGCTTGCACATAGAAAACCCAATGTAATCACTTTTTCTTTTCTTTTAATGATCAAAGTATCAAACCCAATAAGTCTCAGGGTGTGTTTGTTTAAAAAAAAAAAAAAACTCTTACTCTTACCAGTAAGAGGCGGTCAGACGTTTTGATTGTTTGTTTTTTTCTTTTGAGTTATACTCAGTTAGACATATAACATCTTACTCAATAAGAGGTGTGAGACTTGTCTTAGTGCCTCTTACTCGATAAGAGATTGAAGACTCGTGTTAATATAATATATTTGATGGTTTATTAACTATGTTATATTTATGATAAAAAGTCTTGTTTCATATTTACATAAGTTACTTATTAACGCATTGCGTTGGTTTAATAAATAAATTGAGAAACGAGCACTTAAAATCATTCGGACAATTATACAAAAACAAACAACATTATTTTGTTCAGATTTATACTTTATAGCCACCTCTTACTGGTAAGATGTGGTAGTTAGATTCAGACCTTAAACATCTTAATGAAACAAACACACTCTGAGTGTGTATTCATGAGATCCCGCTTGTTAAAATATACGAATTGTTTCGAACATGACTCATTTTGTTACTTTAGCAAAAAAATTGTGCTCAAAAACCGCCCAAATTAAACTAACTTTTTCCAACTCGATTCGTAAAATAGTTCACCCGATATGATTCGAGAATAGGTGAATCCGAAGTTACTAGATTGACTAGGATGTTACGCCCAAATCGACCTTTGCGACCTCTCATTTCACTACTCGTTAGGCTGTTAATATATAGTGCTAGTTCAAGTTTTTTAGTTCGTATGCTAGCTGTGATGGTCTCTAAACATAAAATGATTTTTATCTTCTACTTAAGGCCTCATAAATAACACAAAGCTCGGGATATCATCTCCCTAGAATAATCCTCAAATAGCAAAGATGTGAGTTGTGACAATAATCTTTTCACAACTGGGAGGAAAGATTTGAATTATTTTGCATGCAAAAACACAAGGAATGGATAATTTTTGTTTTCAGATGTTGAATATATAGTTAATTTAAGTGTATACAAGTATACATATATGTAAAAGAAAAGAAATGAAAAAATACATTATATTATATTTATTTTAAGAAGTACCATCTTCGTGCATATATCTTTTAAAACTACAAGTATCTAACAAAAAACTCGATGAACCCCATAGTTGACGCCCGGAGATAAAAATTGAGTTCTTGTATTGATTTTGATCTTCAAATTCGAAATAGTATACATCTTTGCTACTTTTGGAAACCTGAACTTATTAGAGACTTCAAATTAGCAAATACTTTATTTTCTATCAATAAACCCCAAAATATCTATAAAAATGTGCGGTTAGTCATGCAAAGTGAAGCATGAGAAAGCGTGCATTGACAATCAGCACGAGTTTATACCTTTCGCGTTTGACACTTTTAGTTTTCTAGCACCTGATGTTGTAGTCTTCCTCAATAGAGTTCAGCGGGTCATGCATTCTAATGTGATGTCCCCTAGATCCATGAATGTAGTTTTTCAGCAGATTAGCTTTGCAATCCAAAAAGGGCTGGTGGCGTAGCTTGTTGCCCGTTTGCCCTCAATTGCTTTATGTTAGATATATATTAAGTAAATTAAGTTGCCAAACACTTGTATCTATTTGTCTTTCTAGTTGAAACAATGTATGAGTATCAAACACTTGTAGATGCGGGTGCTTCAAGATGATGATGAACATCATAAGTCTTGCAAAAACGTTTAAAGAGATTGCTCCAGGAGTAATAGTTGAGCTTTTCTAGATCAAGGGGTGAGGGGATACACGCCTTGATGCTAGCGATTGAATAAGCTTTATCAATCGGTTGTTTAGGCGGATTTGGTGGTGTTTTTCCTGTCATGATGCTATGACAAGATTATAGCAAAGCTAAGAAAGCAATTTAGCAAAAGAAAAGGATATGAAACAAGCAGGCATGTACAACAAAATACCAAAGATATAAACACAAATGGGCTAATAGGAATGCACAATAGTTAACATGTTTTTGAAACAAAAAAATCAACTGAGTTCGAACATCGATAAATGATGTTGAAATCAGAACTTAGAGTTTGTAATTAAATTATTGCACGATGAGATTCTGCCAGTGGTATCTTTATATCAATCTAGTCGTGTTCGGGTTAACCTGTTCGGGCTAGCGGGTTGTCAGGTCAGACGAGTTGCTAGGTTTATAATTTAAAGTTAACTAGTTTATGTCCCAAAGTTATATACTAATTAAAAAAACCGATGAAAAAAAATAATACATAAATTACATAAAACTTCAATAAAATTCAAAATAAAAACACAAATCCAATTACCTGTTCACTAACTAAATACACATTTAAACTCTAGCTAGCTAGCTAATCATTTTCAGTTTTCAATATTTATCTTCTTAGTTATAAAGGCTTATATAGTTAAACGGCTTAATTAGGAAACGGGGTAGGCGGGTTGAGATGTATTTTGCCCAAACCCATTATCTTTAGACCAAACTTCTTTTTTTTATTTTTTTATTTTTTATTTATTTATTTAATTATTTATTTTTATGTCGGTCTCGTGCCAAGAATTATCACCACTGCTTGATAGCACCAAGTTGAGTTGTACAAGCTCCTACAATATATGTACCTACTTAGTACACTTAAATAGTCTTAGAACCAAACAAGTTAATTAGCTTAAAGGTATCATACTGATACGAACCGAATTCGATTAAGAGATGAAAAGAACAATAATGATAAATAAAGATAGGTGATCAACTTTCGAGAGGCCGATCTCTCTCCCAATAATGATATTAAATCACTACACCATTTATAATATTATGCATAAGTGTTTTTACAGCCCTAATGATCTTTAAATACTAAATAAATCCTATACTTGCCATAATACTATATCTTGTTTACCAGGATAATACAATAAAAGGAAATTACTAGAAAAGTAAACTAATCAATAATAAGGAAATACTAAATAATAATAGTAAGAAAATATCCTAATGATCAGGGTCGTATCATTACTCCCGCCCCCAAAAACACCTTGTCCTCAAGGTGTAGCCGCAAACATTCTTGATTCCGGGATCCCATACTTTCCTTCGTAGTTTCCTCTTTCGTGAAGCACAATAAGACGGGACAACACGCCAAGTAGACGACTCATTTTTCTGCCAAGAATAAGTTTGAAGTTGCAACTTCTCTTCTATCCCATACGAACTTTTTTCCATACTCAGATGAGACCAATATAAACAACTCATTTCCAGCCCCATCCCTGGTCTAAGTTCTTCAATAAACTTTCCAGCCAAACCCACAATTACCCTATCACCAATTTCTTGGCTGCCCAATGCCGCGCCTTCTCCCTTCTCACTACCAGACAACAACTGCTCTATTCCCCCACTGAGCTTCACTACCCCACGATTTTCATCGTTCGACCACCCATCAGTGACGTTTTCTCTATCTGTGGCATCCTTTTTGTGGTTATTATTTGACCCCAACAATGTTGCTTTACCTACTGCTTGTGTTTTCTCATTCGACCTTAAGTACTCACAAAAGTTTATGAGATTACCACCACCAACGTGTTCTCCACCTTCTAAACTTGTAACATGATAACCTTCACCGATGCTGTCTTTCACCTCCTTGCAACTGCTATAACTTCCCTTGCCCTTCTCTTCTGTCAAAGGTTTTGAAAATTGATGTCACATGACCTGGTGTAATATGAACATCCACTCCCTTCGTCTCATCCAACCTTATAATTATCCCTTCTGATATCCTAACGAGCTGCTATTTAATCCCCGCCATTCTTTGCTCATATGCAACTCTTCCAATTCGTTGCAACTGTGTTCAGATTCATCTTACCTTATCATTCCACTCTTCTTCAAATGCGCTCCTGTGTTCCATTGATTCAATAAATCAAGTAAGTAAACTTTTTCCTGACGAACAGTAATTCGTCCGCTCGGTGAACAGTGCTTTTGATGAACAGTACTTGATATTTTTTTTTGAAACCCTAGAATAGAACAGCTCTGATACCAATTGATACGAACTGGATTCGATTAAGAGATAAAAAGAACAATAAAGGCAAACATTTACTAATCCAACTTAGCAACCACACTCGAGTCGGTGTACGTTTTTTATATAGTTATTACTTATTAGTTATGTTAGTAGAATGATGAGCTCCTACTTAGTAGGTTGTGCCATTGGTCTGAAACTATCATGCATCGCAAGCTTAAGCTTAATTTGGATCCAAAGTTGGTTGCCACCTAATTCTAAATAGAGTGATTCGTTTACACTATCCTTAAAAACCTGACATGTTTGAGATGAAAATGCAGAAGGTAACATTTAATTAGCTATTATATATAGTTGAGAGGAGAAATGTTTACTATTAACCAGCTGTACATACGTGAAACAAAAGAATAGTTTTAAAGAGAAAAGAGACGAACCTTGACACAGGAGTAGACTGCCATTTGCGTACCCCACTATTTTTAAACACAAATTTTCTTGCTGATATCATTTCATTTATTCGTCTGTTACTCCCAAGTGAAACCCACTGTTTTGCAAATCAGGGTCAAATTCTATCAAGTGTAAATAAATAGCCGAGTGGCATTTATGATGTTGGACTATCAATTTAACAACACTTTTAATCACTACTTATGTTATATGTTTGAAATACAAATGATAAAAGGATATAATCCACTAAACACTAATCTTTTTAAGAGCATGAAATAATTACCGTGCATGGAACATAGCTGATAGCTGGATTCGGTTTTTCAAGCCTCCTTAGTATCTAGAGTTGATAATAATTGTTGAATACAGATTGTTTACAAGAAAAAGGTTTTGTGACTATTTTATTTACAAAGAGCAAAACATGCATGGAATGCACGTACTACACAAAAATAAAGATAAAAAAGCAATGAAAACAAGATAGTTACCGAGTTCTACTGTCTAATTAGGACTCCCTTGCACAATAACTCGCCCATTACCAAATTAGACTCCTAGTTTAATTAACGTCGGCTTGTCTGTCAGTCGTGTTGGGTTTGCCGCTCAGTTGAAAACTATGAAACAAGTCTGCGGTAGTTCAAAACTGGAATTGGCACAATTACGTTTATTAGAAGTGGACAATTGAGTGGTTGTACCAGCCAAAAGTCATCTACGTATCGTCGGACTGCCCCGCCGACGAATAATAGGTACCACCACTCCAGGCAGAGTTAGTGAGCCGTGTAATAGGCGACCATTTCGCGCGGTTCGGGGGGCACTTGAGTCAGCTGCCGGCGCCCGACAGCGTCTTGACCCCTATCCAATTTTTGGGCCAATTCCCCCTTCGTACTACCAAAAAATGAGATTCTTGCCGAATCCGAGTTTGCTTGACCTCTATTTCATGATCCTCCTGTATATATATTAATAGACAGCTAAAGATTATAGATAACTTTATTTGCATTTGAATGCATATAAGTATTTTACTTTGAAAAATAAAATAAAATAAAAATAAAACCAACCAAAAAAAATCTTTGAAAATACATTTCATCAAGAAATATTAATCAAATAATATTTTCCAAGAATCAAAATGCTTAATGTATTCTTTAAAAGAATTTGTATCAAGTAGCTGTTTATTTATTACGTGATAGCATTTAGTTGATCAATAGACAGCCGTAATAGCAAGGTTATGCACTCTGTCACCCGATCAAAGAGACGCGTCCCCCGTTACGCTCACTCGGTCATGGATCAAAAACGCATAACTCGGTCGTTCAAATGACCGAGTTCTCCCCTTTGTTGTGTGTGAGTGTGTATTTATTAAATTGTTTTTGTGAGGTATATTTGTGTTTAAGTGAGATATGTTTTTAGTGGTGACCGCGGTCGCCTTATTACACTAATTAAATTGTTCATGAAAAAGGTTGTGCTGAGTTGGCGCTGACGTGACAGTGGTGACCGCGGTCATGTATGCTCACCATTACGCCCGACCTTAGTAATTCCAGTTGTTTATCACAGTTTAGATGCACATGCATTAAAGAAATATCAATGTCGTTGTAGAAACCATTTTTCTATACACTCTGACCTTGATTTTTGACGAGTTGAGCAATTCTTGGTAGTCTTTAGGTAGTTTTGGTTCCCAAATTTCATGTTCCTCCTGTATATGAATATAGAAAATCAAAAATCATATTGATAACCTTATATTCTTTTGAATGCATGCAAATTTTTTACACTCTGAAATATATGTAAAAGCCCCTAAAAAATAAAATAAAAGCAAAACCAAACCAACATATTGCTTTTTAAAAAGGCATCTTACAAAACTGATAATAGTTAATTATTGTTTTTCAAGAAATGTTTATTTCACCTAAATATATTTTCTAGATATGAAACAAAATGTTTAATATATTTGAGAATTTCAGTCAAGTATTTTGTTATGTGTTGCAGTCAAACTAATTTTTCTAATTTGTAATTTATAATTAAAACACTTGCCTGGGCTTGCAATGCCTCCTCAAGTCTTTCTAACAAGCGTCAATTAATATGCTTTTCTTGTCGGCATGTAAAGACAACTTCCAAAAATAAATCGCAAGATATTGCACTAATTAATCTGTTCCTTTATACCCTCAAACGCCACCTGATTTATAAAATCTTCTATAGAGACACACCTGTCAAACGTATCTTTATAAAAGCTCCACGGTTCCAAATCCCTCGCAAATCTCCCACAAAACATCTCTAATAAAATCCTACTGAACGAATACCAATCCGACTCAGTCGTTGTGTAATTCTTCCGCGTTGGGTCAGTGAATCCCAGTGAGCCATAATCATCACCGCCATGATTCCATTTTTCAACTTTCCATGCATATGAAGCCAGCTCCAAATTAGAAATTTTAACGTTCCATTCAGCATCAAGTAGAATGCTACCACTTTTGATGTCAGTGTGTATCATATCACCATTGTGAAGAAAATCTAATCCCGTTGCGACGTCATTGCATATCTTGATGCGTTCCATCCAAGTGAGACTAGCATCTTGCACATACTTATTGAGCCTTCCGTTCAGTGCATGCTCATAACAAATTATTCTTTCATTCATTTCGGTACAGTAGCCTACAAGAGCAACAATGTCCTTGTGCTTAAACCTGAAAAGAACATCAATCTCTGCCAAAAACTGGTCACGTCCTTCATAAGACTTGCTATCAAACCGCTTTACAGCAACAAAGGTATGTTCATTAATATTAGGAAGTAGAATTTCTGCTTGATACTGCTTCCAATATCGTCCTTTTTCTATGCACTTGTCATCACTGAAGTTTTGTGTGGCCAATACTATGTCTTCCAGTGAAATATGGAAGCTGTCTTTTTTCTGCAAATCATGACAATTAACTTTCGTAATTCACAAAATTTATTGAATCTCTTATTTCTATCAGTTAATATCATATACACTATCAATCCCCAATTCCAGCAAAATTTTGTCGGTATATTGAAGTATAAGCATGATACCACATACAAGTAGTTCTTACATATCGTAAAAAACAACTATACTTAGGTCGATGCTGATACCCAAAATAAACTTTATTTTTCAGAATATTTACTTTGATCATATTCTTTTTTAAGGACTTAATAATTATGAATTACAAGTATTCAGTGTAATATGTGTTACAAGTAAAATTTTCATTTCTGTTTTTTGTATTACAAATAAACGTTAACATAAACCCTAATTTTACATCAAACAACGGACGAGCATGCTCAATTACTTACTTACATATTGAAAAATATAAAAAAGAAAAATATAGTTTTTTGTACTGAAAACAGTTACTTACTAGAAAGTGAATTGCTTTCTGGAGTTCTTCAAATTTGATGAAGTCTTGTATTGTTGGACGCATCACTTGGGTTTCTGCAATACATCGATATGCGATTTTTGTGAACGTATCCAAAGAGTATTGATTTAGCCATCCATTTAGCATGAAAATGCTTTCATCAGCTTCCATTACTCTGGGGTCAACCATATCATTTAGTGTTCCATCGTTGAAGCATCGGCGTGTTACAGATGCAAGCCCCTTCTCGTTGTTGACATAGTAAATATTATCATAGGCCAACCTGCCACACATGATTTCAAATAGAACTACTCCTAAAGAGTAAACATCCGATTCCTTTTTCAACCTACCTGTACTTGCATACTCAGGATCCAAATACACTTCTGTCCCAGCAATAGTTTTGGTAACGAGTGTGCGGCTTTGTTGATCTGTATTGTTTAACTTGGAGAGCCCAAAATCACCAATTTATATCCCGGTGTATTATCGTTGGTTTGTCCTTTGTACTAGTGTCGAGGTAATTTAGTCCATGTGCAATATCAAGGCATATTTGCATGCATTGAGCCCAAGATAAATTAATAAGCTTATCATGATCTCCCAAGTAATCATCAAGGCTTCCTTTAGAAATATACTCGTAAACTAGTATCATCTCATCACCTTCATCACAAAATCCTAAAAGAGAGACTACATTTTGATGCTTACAGTTACTAAGCATTTCAATTTCTACAAGGAACCCTTGTTCACCTTGATTGTCTACCTCTGTTTGAGATGCGTTTAATAGCTACCGTGCTTTTTCTTTTAGTCAAATCATCTCTAACCATCCCTTCAGTCGTTGATGAATGGCTTCATCGAAATGGTAAAGTTCTGCTCTATAAACTGTACCATATCCGCCACTCAATGCGGTATGTTTCTGAAAAATTGTCATTGGCCAATCTTATCTCACTTAGTGAAATTCTCAAGTGGTCCACGTTTTTTCCCTCAAACATTATGCGTTAAAGCGAAAGAAAAAGGTTACATTCCACACATGCAATTAAACACAGAATTGTCACTGTTAAGACCTTTCTAGAATTGAATCACAATCTTTTTTAGAGACCGCTAAAAATGATACTTAGTTTTTGAGTTTATTAGTTGTATTACGTATCTTTGGATGAGGAATTATTGGTAATACATAGATGAAAGTGAAAAAATGAATTTTTATGCAACATACCCGTCAACAATTCATAATTAAATATTTTACATTATCAAATGAAGCATCTTAAACACGTTCTTACTAGTGAAATCTTACATCATTATTTGTTAATATAATCTTATTAACTTAGAATCTAGCGAGGTTGCTTTTTCCTATTTCTGATTCAAAGAAGAGTGTAAACATGTGTCGTAAGACGGGTCGTAAGTGAGAAAAAAAGGTGGGGAAATTACGACAATTAAACTTGTATAATGTTTAGGGCCTAGTTGTTATTATTTGTAAATCTAGTGTCTGGTTACTTTAAAAGAAGTGCTTTTTAACATCTTAATTTTAACTTATACTAAAATTATACAAGGGGGGTGCTGAAAGTATTAACACTTTGTCAAACATGTGAAACTAAAAGGTCCATTTGGTAACATATTTTAGTTATGGTTTAGCTAATGCCAACTTTGGTCTGGTTTTGTAAGTTTTTGTTTGTGCAGGGACTAGAGTGTAACATTGGTGTATATAAGCTCTCTTCAGCTGCTAGGGTTTCATTATCACATTCTCTCTCAAAGTTTTACATCACTCGTTGTTAGCATTGAATTTATGCTACTTTGAAGTGATGGTCATTTTGGCTTTTGTATAAATGTGTCAAGTGTAATATGTATCAAATTAGTGGGCTTATGGCACTAGCAATGTATGTATCTAAATGTGCCTAAGTGTAGTGCAAGACATGAGTCCACTTAAGGTCCATTAGAAAGCCCATCAAACCACTTTGGTTTGTGGCAGTCACGTATAACACACACACACTCTTGTTTTGTCATTGTGTATGCCTCATTTTAGATAAGAAAAAGAGTGTGTGTGTGTGAGAGAGTAACACCCCAAGTCCTTGTATCTTTTCTTTCTCTTTGAAGATAATATACATTTGACTTGAAATTTATACATAAGATCCACATACTACTCTTGTTCTCTTATTGTGTTTGTGAGTGTCATCTAGTTTGCTTGTGTGTGATAAAGAGGAAGCTCTCGGTTCATCTTCTCCAAGTGAAGTCGAGTGTTACATCACTCGTTGCTCTCAAAGTCTTCATGGGTTTTCTCTCTTAGTTTGTTCAGTCTTGATATAGTTTTGTAGTGTGTTTTAGTGGTTTGTAGCAGATCATCTTGATCTTTGGGTTTGGTTTAGATTGGTGTTATTAGTGTGTGAGTCTTGTATCTGATTGCACTCATTAGGAGGACAATCTCTTTTTCTTTGTATTTGTACTTGGCTTGCACTCATTTGAGGACAAGTCTACTTTGTATATTGTTATAAATAAAAGAATCGCCAAGGGGTGGTTGGTTGGGTGATTAGATTGATTATTTTGGTACCATTTTAACATGGTATCAGATCCAAGTTCTGATCAGTTGGTTTCTTGGTTCTTTGATCGGTTTTGGTTTACTGGTGGTTTGATTCAACGTTCTTGTGGTTGAATCTTGTTATTTGGAGGTTTAATTGTAGTCTTTAGGCTTCGATTGAAATTTAGGGTTTTTTCTTGAAACCCTAGATTTTGGGGGTTTTTGTTTCTGGTTCAATTCTGAGTAATTGGAGTCGTTTTTTTTAAGGAATCAGTGTTAATTGGCTATTTCTTGGTTGGGTTTCTTGAAACCCTAATTTTGGATTTGGGGGTTTCGTTGAGATCTGGTGGTTCTGTAGTTTTCTGGGCTTGATTCTTGAATTGGTTATTCTAGACTAAGTGAATCTAGAATAATCAGTTGTTTCTTCCGCTGCATTTCATTGAAAGCTCTGTAAGTATCTTTTTTCTCCTTTAAGATAACTGGATTTGAGGCTAGTGGGTGCAAACGGGTTGGTTAACATCTTGACCTGCCACCCTGAGTGGTACGAATACCTACTCTGGCCAACCCCAGTTCACTAGGCTTGGTCCAAGTTGATATTGGGTGTGAGTTGCATTATTTCTGTTTTAGTTTCTGTTTATTGATTGTTTCTTGGTTTGTCTGGTTTAGTTATTATCTGGTTATTATCTGTTTCTTTGTTTCTTATTATTGTTGGTTTAGTTCTCTGCTTTGTTTGCTTAGTTTGTTTGATATCTTGAGTTGTTGGTTTGCTTGTTTGCTGCTTATTCTGTCTTGTTTGTTCTTATCTTTGTTTGTCAGTATGGCTATTATGATAAGTAGTTTGGATCAGAGTAATCATTTGCATCTTAATGCTAATGATTCTAATTGTACCTCTATTGTTACTGTTAAGTTGTCTGGGATTGAGAACTATAGGATTTGGGCTAGTGCTACTAAATTGGCTATACAAATTAAGAATAAGATGGGGTTTCTTGATAGTTCTTGTGTTAGAAGAGTTTATGCTGCTAGTCCTTTGTTAGAAGCCCAATGGGACAGGTGTAATGCTGTTGTTTTAAATTGGATATTAACTTCTTTATCCCAAGATGTGTATCTTGGACATGTGTTTTCTGATAATGCTTCAGTTGTGTGGAAAGATTTAAAATATACTTATGATAGAATTGATGGTTATGTGGTGTTTAACTTGTTTAAAAAAATAAACAGTTTTAAACAAGGCGGTTTACCTGTGTCTGAATATTATCATAAGTTGAACTCTCTATGAAGAGAATTTGATATACTTACTAAATTGCATGATTATACTTGTGAGGCTAGACAAGAGCTTAATGATCATGGTAAATTGTTAAAACTGATGCAATTTCTTATGAGTCTGGATGACATCTATCAACCTATAAGGAGCAGTCTTCTGACCAGGGAAATCCTTCCTGAGGTCAAAGATGCCTTTGTTATAATATCTAGGGAGGAATCTCACAGAGGGATTCCTACCACATCTGTTAAAACTGAGAAGGCTCAGGTGCCTGGTTTTTTTTCTAGGACTTCTGATAATAAAAATACTAATTGGAAAAGATACACTAATATAGTTTTTGTGTTCTCATTGTGGGTTGAAAGGGCATACTGTTGAGAGGTGCTTTGAAATCATTGGGTATCCTCCTGATTTTAAAAGGAATCCTAATCTTAAGCATGCAACTGGTTTTAATAAGACTAATGATTTTAAAGGAACCTCTGGTGGGAATAATGGTGTTAAAACTACTGTTGGTAATTTGTCTTTTAGTAATGAGTATGTTATAAAGTTAATGAGTCTCTTAAATGAAAAACCTAGTACATCTGCTTAGGCTAACATGGCAGGTAGTGCCTCTTGCTCTTTTTTTAATGGCAGTGTGTTTTTTAATCAGCATTTTTGCCAGTTCTTTTGTGCAAATCTGAAATTTAATGGGGTCAGTTATCATATGGGTTGGATAATTGACTCTGGGGCCAATCAACATTTAACTAATAGTGCTTTAAACATGTTTAACTTGGTTGATATTACTAACTTAAAACTCACAGTTGGGCATTCTAATGGGACTTTGGCTAATATAACAGATGTTGGTAACTTGAGACTCAATAATAATGTTGTGTTGCTTGATGTTCTTGTTGTGCCTGAGTACTGTGTGAGTTTGATGTCTGTTAATAAAATGATCAAGGATAGCAAATTAAGAATTAGCTTTGATGAAACTAAATGTTATATTTAGGATTTGAAACAACAAAGTGTGCTGGGGACTGGTAGTGAGTATGGTGGTTTATACTTGTTTGATAAGTCTACAGATGTGTCTACTTGTGCTGTTAAAAGTGAGTTTATTAGTTGTTTTGTTTCTAAAGAAATTTGGCATAATAGGTTGGGTCATCCTGCTAACCAAGTTTTGAAACTTTTAAAAGGTTCTTTAAACTTGAATAATGTTGACCATAATGGTCCCTGTGAGGTTTGCCATAAGGCAGGAAAAAAAAACTAGTGATCCTTTTCCTATTAGTGAACATAAAACATCTATTTTTGGGGAACTCATTCATTTAGATGTTTGGGGTCCTTATAAAGTGGTTTGGTGAGAAGGGTATAGGTATTTCTTAACTATTGTGGATGATTTCAGTAGATCTGTTTATGTGTATATGTTAAAAAGAAAAGATGGGGTTTTTGACATGTTTCCTTCTTTTTATAACATGGTTTTAACTCAGTTTGAGAAAAAAGTGAAAGTTGTTAGGTCTGATAATGGTACAGAGTTTGTTAATAACAAAATGAATGATTTTATGAATACCATAGGAATGATACATCAAACTAGTTGTCATATATACCACAACATAATGGTATTGTAAAAAGGAAACATAGACATCTACTTAATGTAGCTAGAAGTCTTATGTTTCAGGGGGGGATTCCTCTAGTGTTTTGGCTTAAATGTGTCTTAATTTCTACTTAATTGATTAACAGGTTGCCTTCCTCTGTCTTAAATGGAAAATCTCCCTTTTCTCTTGTTTATGGTAGGGAACCTAGTTTGTCTCATCTAAGGAGTTTTGGGTGTTTGTGTTTTGTTGCTCTCTTTAAAGAGTCTGATAAGTTTTCTGAAAAATGTATTCTTATTGGTTATGCTAGTGGAAAAAAAGCTTATAAACTTTTAAGTTTGGAAAATAGAGCAGTATTGTTTTCAAGGGATGTAAAATTTTATGAAACTATTTTTCCTCTTAGAATGAGTCAAAACAATGTTTTTGAGTCTTTGTCAGAGGTGACACACTTAAACTTTTTTGATTGTTTTGAATATGAGTCAAAAAAACAAAACTCCTTGTCCCATTCCCAATGATGAAAATTATAATGATGGAAGGGAAGGTACACCTGTTGGTAGAGATGGTAGTCCATCTCAACCTGGTAAGGTTGTGAACTTAGAGCAGGCTGCTAATTCTACGCAGATACAACAACCTGCAAGTTCACAACAACCTGAGTTTAGTGGGTCTGCAACTCCTTTAGATGATAATATTAATTCTAAAGGAAATAATGATACCAGTTCAGATGTACCTACGTTCCAAAATCTTTTTCAGTCTCATACAGAGGAAGGTACATCTATGAGGTCATCTAGAACTTCTAGGTTACCTGCTAAGTTGAATGATTTTGTGTTAGATGGTAAGATTAAGTATGGTTTAGGAAAGTATGCTAATCATTCTATGATTAGTTTTGAGAATTGTTATTTTGTGTCTAATTTGAACAAATCTTATTAACCTTCTTCATTTGATGAAGCTTTAAAAGATATAAATTGGATTAATGCCATGAATGATGAGATGCATGCTTTACATGAAAATGATACTTGGGTTGAGGTAGAACTTCCTTTTGGAAGGACTCCTATTGGATCGAAATGGGTTTTAAAATCAAGTATAAAGCCAATGGTGAGATTGATAGATACAAGGCAAGACTTGTAGCTAAAGGTCATACTCAAAAAGAGGGTTTAGATTATGATGAGACCTTTAGTCCTGTAGTGAAAATGAGTACTGTTAGGTGTCTTTTAAGTCTTGCTGTTCAGAATGATTGGAAATTGTTTCGGTTGGATGTGAATAATGCTTTCCTTTATGGGGACCTGAGTGAGGATGTGTATATGCTTCTTCCCCCAGGTTATCATAAAGATGGTAGTACTAAAGTTTGTAAATTGAAAAAATCTTTGTATGGCTTGAAGCAAGCTCCTAGGCAGTGGAATCATAAGCTGTCAGAAGCTTTGTTTAAAGCTGATTTTAAACAGTCCCAAAATGATCATTCTCTTTTTATTAAGAAAAAAATGCAATACAATGTTGTTTCTGTTTTATTATGTGGGTGACATGGTCATTACTGGGAATAGTTTGGAAAAAATTGAAAGTTTTAAAAGGTTTTTGAATAACAAGTTCAAGATTAAAGATATTGGAGAATTAAGGTTTTTCTTGGGTATTGAGGTTTTAAAAACCAAAGATGGTTTGTGTTTAAACCAAAGGAAATATTGTTTGGAGTTGCTTCATGAATATGGTTTGTTAGCATGTAGGCCTGTTATAACTCCTTTACCTGAAAATATAGTATTGAACCATAAGGAATCTGATGATGATAGGTTATTGAAAAATTTAATTAGTCATCAAGAAACTTGTTGGAAAACTTATATATCTCACTATGACTAGGCCAAACATTGCTTATGTTGTTCATTGTTTGAGTCAGTTTATGCATGCCCCTTTGCAGTCTCATTTTGATATTTGTTTAAGAGTATTAAAGTATCTTAAGCTTGCACCTGGTAATGGTATAAGTTTTAAGAAAAGTAATGGGAAGTTTAATGTGGTGGCATACTCTGATGCTGATTGGGCTAAATGTCCAGTCACTAGGAGATCACTGTCTGGTTATTGTGTGTTTGTCAATAGAAATATTGTTTCATGGAAAAGCAAGAAGCAGAATACATTGTCCAAGTCCTCAGCTGAAGCTTGGTACAGGTCAATGGCATCTGCTACTTGTGAAGTGATGTAGGTTCTTAAAATTTTGGAAGATCTTGGGATTAATGAGGCTTTATTGCCTGTGAAGTTGTGTTGTGATAATAAGTCGGCTGTGCAAATAGCTGCTAACCCTGTGATGCATGATAAAACAAAACATTTTGACATTGATGTGCATCTTGTAAGAGAAAAAGTGGCATATGGGTTAATAGAAACTGTGAAAGTTGATTCTAAGGAGCAAACTGCAGATGTGTTGACCAAAGCTCTTAGGTCTGCACAACATGCAGTTATGGTTAAAAAACTTGGTATGGTGAACCTTTTTGCTTCATTAGTTTGAGGGGGTGTTGAAAGTATTAACACTTTGTCAAACATTTGAAAAAGGTCCATTTGGTAACATATTTTAGTTATGGTTTAGCTAATGCTAACTTTGGTCTGGTTTTGTAAGTTTTTGTTTATGTAGGGACTAGAGTGTAACATTGGTGTATATAAGCTCTCTTCAGCTGCTAGGGTTTCATTACCACATTCTGTAGCAACCTATAAAATTTCTCAGTAATTTGTAAACATTAATCAAGTATTAATGATCAGTTACAGTTCAGTTAACCATTTTTACAAGCAAAATTTAAAACTATGTTTATTACGTTACATTTAATTCTCAAAACATTGGAACGAGCTCACACAAGGACCACGATTAACCCAACTCATTCATTATAACCCAAACGGATCCCATCACTATCACTAAGCCCAATACTTAACCTGTTACTATTCATTAAGCCCAACCCAAAACATTTAATTTATTTTCTTTCTTAATCCCATACGACTAGAGCCCTAAGCTTGCCCCATTTATTTTCAAATTTGACATGTAAGTTGTATCAATTTTGATATCTCTCGAATTTCCATACTCCCAACTATTAGAATGTCGAATATTATCATCCATTTTAATCATTTGCTAGCCTAACGAAGTCCAAAGTAAGCCTTGGTCGCAACATTTTCCAAACCGTATAACATATTTCGTTTTTGATCCAATTCAACCCAAGACTGTTTTCTCTAGTTATTTTGACTTCTTGAGAGTGATTAAGAGTTTGTAACCTCATTTCTCTTATTGTTCCATAAAATCACATGTTAAATTCATTTTTGGACCTTTTAATAAATCGTACGAGCACAAACATATACACATAAGTTCTATTCGGTTTCTATATCAGCCAAGACCATTGCTACCTTTTCGAGTTCATTATCCCACGTATAAACCCAATTTCGAACCATTGTTAATCATTCGAACGTGTAAACTCCACTACTTTGGTGTTGTGAATATTCTAAACTCTTCTCAAATCATTTCTATTCGATTTCAATTCAGTCATGCATTGTTCTCTTTATTTGAACGTACATATTTCATTTTATACGTATTCTCGCATTTCATTTATTTAATTTTATGTTTATTACATAACGCCTCCTACATGAAAGGCTAGGAATTTCATTTTTATGCATTCATATTACATTTACACGCATATTTCATTTCATTTCGAACTCATCCTATTTATTTTTCATATCGCATCTCAACTTATATATCATTCCATTATTTATTTGTTTACGTTAAACACGATTAGAAAAGGCCATATTAAAATGATTTCATATATATGACACAACCATTTTATTACTTGTACCGTTTCTTCACAAGCTAAATTAACAAAATCGTGTTTTGAGATTCTTCTCATAAGCTCTTAAAAACTCTTGAATTATACCAAACCAAACGCCACTCGCAACCTTTAAAAACCTTTTACATTTTACGAGTGGGCTCACTAGCCCAATAAGCTCTTTTTAGCTTATTCGTATAAGCTGTCAACTTAAGCCTTTTTGTATCATTTTTAGACTTGTAATATAAGCCCAAAACCAAGCCCATTTATTCCTAAAAGCCCACGCATCGTTTTGTCTTAATGGGCCTTGTTTTTGAATTTAAAAGTCCAATAAGCCAAGAATAAGCCATTAAGCAAAATAAGCAGTTTATATAAACTTAAATAAGCTTTATTAACTTATAAAAACTTTCGGATTAATTTTCCAAACCTTTTTTGTGAAAAATGGACTAAGTTTGCAAATATTTTCAACCATAAGGACTAAAACTGTCAACTTTGTAAAAATAGGGTAAAAACTATCAATTCAGTAACCTGAGGATGTATATTGATAAAACATTAAATCTGAAGTCTATTTTGTCATTTTGGGTAATATTTGGACTAAAAATGTAATTAAAGTTAACTAAGGACTAACGGTGCAAATGTTACACCGTTAGGGTTAAAAATGTAAAATTAGTATAAGTGCAAGGACCAACAGTATCTTTATTTTATTTTCATTTCCATTGCATATTTTACGTTTCTCATTTCATTCACGTGCATTTTATTACGTTTCGTTCAATATTTAACTTATAAACGTTTATTTTATATAAAACGAATTTTAACGAAAAACTTAACGTTTTGTTCAAACCACTTTCGAGGAAACGATATTTATGATTTCAATAACATAAAAACAAGATAATATTATATATAATATTATTTTTGAACTTTAAGCATTTTAAGCATATCATCCACTCTCATCACAAACCACTTCGTCATTCGATACCATTTCAATCATTATTCGTATTAAGCCAAAACCGTCAAAATCTCAGACTTCCTTATTATCATCTAGGTCGTGTGTTGGAGCCGTTCCCGTGATACTTTTGACATAACATTTCTTTGACCTTACAGCTAAGGTGAGTCATAGCCCCACTTTTACTTGTTTAAATAACTTTATAAACTCTTTGGGGGAGATACATGCTCGTTCTACTTATGGAATTACTCGTTTTACATTAAAGATTTTACTCAGTTGTTACTTCATTCTATTTACTTTTAAAACATAATTCTTGCCTTTACATGCTTAAGTACCATAAACTTTTAAGGATTTTCTATGAGTTCATATGCCTATCTTTATACATTTTTCTATCTCCTAGGGAGATACCTATTATTAACATGAACACAAGTACTATTTTCTGTATGTTGTACCTGCTTTATATTGCCTAAATTACCGATTATTGCCTTTATTTAAAGTCCCTACCATCATGAGCCATTAACCACTGAGGTGGACGCGAATATATTGAACAGATATGTGAAGGTTGACCGTCTGTCTGAAATATCTAGAAGGTGGCCTTAATTGCTAGCTAGATAGGTTCAGATACACTTGTTGGGTTTTAAAGGTTACTGCTGCTTATTTTTGTAAGACTGCTCAGGAACTACAAAGGAAATACAACAAGTCATTAGTGTGGCTAGTTATAAAGTTAATGTTGCTACTTGAAGATTAATGCTGCTGCAATATTAATACTGCTAGAACATAGAGTTAGTATTGCTAATACATTGTTAATGTTGCTAGAGTATTAGAGTCGGTTATTATGTATAGTATGGTTAGGAATATAAATATTCAGATGAAGGCTCGGTCACCCCGAGCATCTATTTAGCATTCACATAGCTCGTAAGCTTATTAATATTAGCTTAGTAATATTTGTATTATTAGTTTAGTCGTATTTATATTTGTGGAGTGGGTTGGGGCTTTCCCCACTGTCAGCTCACTCCACAGCCCACTAGGGGCACAATATTAGTAACTATATAAAGCCCTTCCCACACTTGGGAAGGGTTGGAACTCTTGTATCATTTTCTCACACAAGCTAATTTTACAAGTTTTCTCCCAACTATCTCTCTCTCTAACTTCATCTCTCTAGTTCTTCGACCATGGATCTAATCTTCCATGAACCAAGACCACCCGAATCATCCACACAATCAAGATGGTTAGATTCTACAATTGGTATCAAGAGCCATGGTTAGGTTCGGTTTGATTGTGTGTCGGTTTCATGTTTTTTTTTTGTTCGAATCATGTGTCTTTGAATCTGTTCGTACCACAAATATTTGTTCTTGAATGCATGTGATTATTTGAGTGGCCCTTTAACTGCTATTATATATTGCTTGAATTTTTTTTGTTTCAATGGTTTGTGGGCCTCCAACGTTGGTCTTAAGCATCCACTTTTGTATTCAAAAGTCAGTCAAGTGTTGAGATCCGATTTGTATTAATTCACATGTGGGCTTCCAACGTTCTTTTTGCTGCATATTTGTTCAGTGTCAAATCATGAACTCGTTTTGGATCTTTGTGGACTATAGAAGGTCGTTTGCTGCTTATTTGTTTCAAATGTTTTTTAGATCTATTTTAAACGGGTTTATTCTTGTGTTGCGGCTTATTTGTGGACTAATGTTTGGGTTTATAAGCTGTGTGTAGGGTGCGGTTCACTTTGAGTATCTTGACGGTGGTTGGTTTGTGGTTTTATGTTCTTTGTTTCGGTGGTATGGCTGCTCGTGTCATGTTCATCCTAGCGTTTTTTGGCTGAGAAATGTGGTTGTTCATAGTGGCGTTTTGTGGTGTGCAAGGGATGAATTTTGGTTTTTAGCCAAAACAGGGCATAGTGCCAAATCTGGGAAAGTGACAGTTGTACTTTCATGATAGTGACAGACTGGCGTTTTGTAGTAATGGCGATTTGTCTATGTGGCGATTTGTCTATGTGGTGATTTGTCTATGTGGCGATTTGTCCAAGTGGCGATTTGTCCAAGTGACGATTTGTCTATGTGGCGATTTGTCTACATGGCGATTTGTCTAAGATGTAGCGATTTGTCTGACCTTACCTAAACCAAATGCTTCCAAAATTTCAAATGGACTAGCGATTTGTCCATTAAAGAATGAGATGATGAAGATAAAGACCACGTTGACCACAAACCATTAATCAAACCAAACTCATTTGACCTCAGATCTTACCAATCTTCCTTGGTCTAGTTACAGTTAAAAGAAAATTATAATGGAAAGGGAAGCAACTTCAAACCAACAGCATATAATCATGATGACTTCAGTCAACAACATATCTCTCGACACCAGCCTAAGAAAAATCTCTTTCGAACACACTGCCTAAATCAAATCCATAACCAATACTAGTCTCACCGTCCTCAAAACCACTACCGTACCTAATCTATTCCCATCTCTACACAAGGACAAGACTCAAAACATAAACCTAAACAATAGAACAAGACCTCAGTGTCGTGTTTGTTGTATTTCGCATCTCATAAGAGAATACTTGACCTTAAAAGATCTATACGCACAACTCATCATAGATCTGTGAATGTCATAACACCTTCTAAATATACGAATGCTTCAAGAACGAAATATAACAATTTTTTGTTATATCCGTTCCTTTCATTCGATTCAAACACAAACAAGTACAAGAGAGGATGACCCTACCTGTGACCCATCCTAGGATCTTGATGCCGTGGAAAATTAACAACTTCGTTTGGTGTTTAGTTATCGAGAAGCATAAGCAACCAAGATGCAAATGGAGAGGTGTGAGTTAGATGGGGGCGGATTGTAAGTGGGATTAGGGTTGTGTGGTGTGGCTGTGTGAAATATTGAGGAGGGGGGCGGATTGTTTGAGATGAAGATTAGGGTTGGATTAAGTTAAGTGGCTTATAAATACCCGAACTATTAGGGTAAATGGGTGATTTGGATCGGGTATTATTATTTCATGACATGGGCAGTATCCGGATTGGGTGATTTGGTTGCTTCTATCCGGATTGGGCCGAGTTAGTTGGTATATTGATTTTGGGCTGGATGAGCTAAATGGATTTAATACCAGATTAGTGGTAAAGCTGCCAAACAAAAATTTGAACTATAATGGGTTTAGCTAACTGGTGGTAATTTATATTAATGTTTGGTATTATTATTGGTATCTTGGTATTATAAATCTTCACGGGGATACATACATCACGGATAGTATTTGGGTTTATGAATGTCAATGGGATTACAGAGTTGTGTATTTAGAAGCATAGTCCTAGTGATGCCTACGATTTGAGTGAGCCTGCGATTTGATATTTGCAATTTGAGTTACAGTTGACTAATTACAATTTGATTAATTGCAATTTGACAAGTTGTTATTTGACTTGATACAACTCGACTGATTGCGATGCTACCAGTTGCGATGTGACGTTGCGAGTTAACACTTGCGATTCGACTTATTGCAATATGGTTGGTTACGATTTGTCTTGTGGCACCTTGACAAACTGTGACTTGACTTGTTGTGATTTGATCAAGTTGTGACTTGATTTCTGTAACTTGAACTTCAAAGGTTAGTATAGCACTTCACTCTCGGATATTCTGGGTGATTTCACGGTTTCTCTTGTGGATTTTATAAAATCCCGCGAAAGATTCGATTTCTCGGTTTAAATCTCAAGAGCTGTAAAATCCCGTGAGATTAATTTTGGACATTTAGGCGGGACTTGAATTTAGACATAATAAAACTTACGGGGTTTGACCAATTTTTCGGGATAAGTTTGTGCTTCGAGATCGGCAGGAATTGGGAAATTATGGTGACTCGGTTGGTTTGTTAATTCACGGGTTGGTGTACTTAGTGTCACAAACATCTCGGGGTGGATGGATGCATGATGTTTGATGACCCTTGCTCGAGCGTATTTAAGGTGATTAGACCTGGATGTTCAAGAAGTGGATATATACAATAAAGGACGGAAGGTTGGGTATATATCACTACCTATATTTAAAGGAGTTACGTTGTTGTGCTCAATATAGGTTCTAAATCACAATTTAGTGCAAGTATAAGTCGCGGACTTGTTCTTTATCAAGCTTCATCAAGTGATTGTTGTTTCTCAAGCTTCTAATGGGATTGTAGTACAAGATCTTCTCAAGAGGTGGTCAGACTTAAAGACGGGAAGTGGTTTGTTCAGAGACGTGTTTTAACCCGTTACACATTCGTTCATCAAGCGGTGTTGGCATATTTTGAGCTTCAGGGAATTTTTAATCTGCTGAACCATTGATGAGAAGACAAACGAGGGGTTACTACAAGAGAGTCTTAATCACTATCTACGTTGCAGTAGTTTTATTTGTCTCTTTCCATGTATTTTGCCTGACAAATTCACTAACATCACGGACTCTCAGCTTTGGCAAAAAGGTCATTTCATGCCCTTTTTGAGGGGGAGAATTAGCGCGAGTTTCCTAGCAGTTTCGTCTCCAGCGATGTGAATCTTAGCAGTTCCGGTGACAGCGGGTCAGATCGTAGCGATTCAGGATTCAGTAGTTCAGTCTCCAGCAGGTTGAATAATAGCGGTTCTAGTTTCAGTGGTTTAGCTTTCAGCGGGTTGGCTCTTAGCGACTTTCCTAAGATTTCAGCGGTTTGATACTTACTGTTGTGCAGTTTGTTCTTGAATTTAATTCCCGGTTAGATCTCAAGAACTGTAAAATCCTGTACACAGTACGACAACTATTCCATGCACAGCACCAATAACATCCAAGCAGCTGGGTCAGACAGCTATGTTTGTTTGGACTGACTATGAGTCTTGAGCACTGCTAAGAATTTGCGCATGTTTCTTCTCCCTTTGACTATTCAACCGCACAAAATGATCACGAAGTTAATTTGGCATTCCTTGTTTGAGATTGAAGTTGAATTTCACGAAGGCGTCTACTTAGTTTATCTTGAAGTCGGGGTTGGCTGGATGCATGACCCTCAATGATAACTTGCTCGTGCGTAAAATTTAAGTTGAAGACTTGGGTTATCTAGTTACCAGCAGTCGGGGTAACTATCACTTAAGAGTCATGGGAGTACTCAGTGTCACACGTCAATGACGTTGTCGATAATCGCAAGAGGTGTTAATGTCTCATACGTTGGTTGGGTATTGAGCACTTAAAGATTTGTTTGGAGCATTAATTCTCTACACCGTTCTTCCAACATTAGTGCAAGCTTAAGTAACCAATTTGGGGACTTCTACTTCAGTTTTTCAATATTGGTATATCGGGTTTCCTTCATCATGTGGTCACAAATAGATGTTTGTGTACGAGGTTGGTCAGTTGGACAAAGGTTTAAAAGTTGTGATGTGATCTGTAATTCTCACAAGATATTCTTAACCCAAACAAATGTTCACCAAAACCAAATCAGTCATGCCACATTCAATCTGTTACTATCTCACGGTTTCTTCTTGGTTTTGTAAAATCCCGCGAAAGAACTTATTTCTCGGTTTAAACCATAGATTTGTAAAATCCTGTGATGATGGGCTTAGCGCTCTTGACCATGATCGGGTTAAAACCATTATCAAAGTTCAGCTATTACATCACAAATGGCTGGATTGGGGCATTTAATCGACAAGATGTGACTACGGCATTTGTTCAGTATTATTTATTTGAGGTTGAAGTGAAATTTCATGAGTGCGTGCACTTAGTATCTGAAGATATCGGGGAGGTTGGATGAAGATTCTTCGAGATTCTTGTTTGTGCTTTTAATACAATGACGAGGACTTGGATATCTAGTTATTTTTTCTTTCTCCCTATTACAAAATAACTATCACTTTAAGGAGTCACGTTGTAGTGCTCAGTGTCACACGAAGTTGTGGATATCCAAGAGGTGATGTACGTCTTATACTTGATGGTTGGTTGGTTGAAGAGTATAGAGTACTTAGGGATTCGATGTTGGATGAAATCTCTGCACCGCTCTTTGTCTCGCATTAGTACAAGGTTAAGTCACAAGTTCGGGTTATGTTACTTCAGTCTCAAGTTCATCATATTGGGTATCTCTCCATCAGTGGTCACGACGTCAAGCCGACAAAATGATAATGGGGTTGGTAACGAGTTAGATGAGAGAAGTAGTAAAGAGAGAGATAATGACGTCTGTACACATCAGTGCAGGCCTCGCTCTTCAACATTATGACGTCTGTACACTTCAGTGCAGGCCTCGTTCTTCAAAGAAAAGAAAAGTGTACGCTTGAGTGCACTTTATCTTCAAAAGAAGAGGAATCTTCTTAGTTATGGCCATTCTCATCAACAAGTTTCATACTCTTTCCGTGCTTATTCAGTCTTCAAGTGGATCGGCGCACATTGGAGTATATTCTTATTCACTTATTCAACCAAAAATTGCAGTTGACAGGCATATGCAATTTTTGAGGGGGGGAAAGGGTGAATAAACAACATGTCAGTCTTCAAGAACCGTCAAGCGGAGCCACTTACCGTTGATGGTATTCATATTCACTAGTTGGAAAGGGTGAATATTAATCTACATGTTGATTGATGATTGAGAAATGGTCATACGACTCCTGAATACGTCAGTTCAGGAGTCGTGCAAACCATGGTTCTCCAACACTACATCTTCCTCCGTCTATCAAGGTGTTGAAGAACATGGTCATGGAATGCTAATCGACATAGTCTCACGGGTTGGTACAATCAGCAACAAAGGGTTTCTAGTCAATGCTTCATGTACACGTCATTAGGCTGCATGTACACATCATGATGATGATTCCGATTAATCGTAACCATCATGGGGGAGAGAAATGTGTACACCAAGGACGCACAACAGGTTCACGTGATCGGGCGTAATCATTTATTCCGGTGTTGATAACCGTAGAGATGATCAGTGGTTCAACTTGTTACCTTGGTATTTACGTTTCACTGTTACGTCATGGGCTGATTAATCGTAACCATCAGGGGAGAGAGAATGTGTACATCAAGGACGCACAACAGGTTCACGTGATCAGGGCTTAATATCCAAGGATGGATACATACTATAGATGATCAGTGGTTCAACTTGTTACTTTGGTGTTATACTCAAGACTGAAGAAGGTCGAGTCATCAGTATACTCTACATTCTCTGTTGGGTGTTATCATCTCATGTGTATGCTGCGGGCTGATGGGTTATATGTAAGGTTACTGGAAGGCATTTGGTGAGATGAAGATGATTGGTATTCTGTTCCTCCACATTTGGCAATCTTGAAGAAGGTCGAGTCTACAGTCTTCTCTACATTCAAAAATGTTGAGTTCTTTTCTTACAACTTGATATTTAACTTAATCCCATGACAGTTCTTGTTTGATGAGTTGTGGAGTTAAGTTAGGTTCAAGTTGTTCTGTAGTTTAAGGTTAGGTACAACTTGATTTTAACCTAATCTCATGACAGTTCTTGTTTGATGAGTTGTGAGGTTAAGCTGAAATCAAGTTGTTACTGGGCTTAAATTTGTGGTTTAGCTTAACCTCATGACAGTTCTTGTTTGATGAGTTGTGGGGTTAAGCTAGATTTTAGTTGAGGCTCAACTTAAACTTACGAAAAGAGGCCTAAGGTTTTTGACGGCTTTACTCAAGGACGGGAGTGTTAGAAGACTAAAGACGACATGCATTTGGTTACCAAAATACTTCTTCTTATTATGGTGTTCATCCAAAGTCTTCTTCTTCTTCCTATTATGGGTGTTCATCAGGAAAGGTTGTCAGATTGGGGGAGAGCACTAATTCGGGGAGAGTGAAAAGCCA